>JAPYZM010000607.1:0-28091 GCA_030522845.1 Psyttalia concolor
GGCATCATATTTTGCCGTAGTGATTTTAGGGTTTTCGAGTTTGGGAAGTATGTAATACCAATTCCCGTACGAGAAAGCCCTACAAGCAGTACGGCAAAAATATTTACTCTCAAACGTTTAACACAAAATCATTTCCTACAAAGCCTATCAACTACATTAAAAATAAATAAAAACATGATGTTTTGAATATCACTAACACCTTTATATGTATACATATATATATATCCATTAGATGTACATCCATTTATATATATAAATGGATGTATATCTATGTATATATATATTTATATTTCCGAATAAAAAGGCTTCAAAAAACATTACATTGGATTTTTTTTATAATGAATTCCGACTAATTACATGATTTATTCTATTTTATATGTTATAATAAATGACCAACTCCTAAGGGTTGAAAATTCTAAAAAACTATAGAAACTATAACCGATTTAGTTAGTTTGTTTATTTAATAATAATTTTTTTCGCGTTAATATCTTACTGGTTATAATTCAACTAATCAGAGACACTGCTTTAGGGGCCCTCTGTTGTTGGGAGAAAGAGGCGGTTGTGTTTGGTTAACTTTTAAGATTTTTACGGGACCCTAAATGCGCAGATTTTCCACTCTGCTCTGTTGAAGTTCCCGGTGTACCGACCGAGTCGCACTTGCATGTAGCTTCCAGAATTCACCGCAAAATGGTGGTTGCGAAAAAAATCCTTCCAAGCGGGTCTTAATTTTTGCTGGCTATACGGTCAACCAATCTTTTACTAATTACTCATGAGTTCTGTACTCCCAAATTATAAAAATACATTCACTAACATTTCACAAATCGTTAGCAAATGATTCCCTGCATTCATTTTGAAGTATAATCAATTTTTTCGCCAAGTAGATGGCGATTTAAGTGTAGTCAACTGTAGTTCCTGTATATTACTTTTTTGGCCCTACACCTTTTTTCATACACGTGCCAACAACATTCTAAACAAAGCAGAAAAACAATTATTTACAGATGGGTAAAAAAAGAAATAGAGAAAGTAGCCAGGACGATAATGAGTACGATCCGGCCCCCAAGCATCTGCAAGTAGCTCACATAAAAAATCAGGAGAAACGATTGATTGTTATCCTCGAAGGGGCACAGTTGGAGTCTGTGAAGGTTAGGGCGTCATCGCTTTTTGTTTACTTCACGCAAACTGTGACGCTGTAACAGAAACAAGTTGTATTTATTAATTATGAATTAATTAAGAACTTCCGGACACTCCCTGAAGTCGAAGAATGTCGTTTATCATTGTCTTTTTTTTTAGTTTAATCCTTTATTTTCATTTTACTTCTTTTGTTTATTGAATTCTCTGGATTTTTTTTTAGAAAATTTTATTTGCCTGTTTGCTATTTTTTTCTCTTTTCTCTGTCTTCATATGATCCAGTGAATATTAATCCAATAAATGCTTGTTTTCAGCACATTTTGTCGGGAGGTAACTCCTCAAACCCAGAGCAATTGACAAATGCCTAATGCCAAGTGCTTCCAATAATCTTGAAGAAAGATACGTAGAGACTTAAAAAATTGCCAACTATCTCCATAAATTGTAACAAAATTAGAGCATATAATGTCGTGAATTTATGATTAAATTAATAGCCCTGTACATACATCCTCAGAAAAAATGTGTTTCTACTGCCAACTAAAATTTAAGGGGACATTGAGAAATTATCACCACGCCGATTGCGGTTCTTTGTGAAACAATAACACGAAATTAATTATGTATTGTCTCTCAGGTGGGAAATAACTTTGAGCTGTTGAATTGTGACGACCACGCGGGTATTCTGAAAAAAAATAACCGAGATCCAGGCAGTTGCAGGCCTGATATTGCTCACCAGTGTCTCCTGATGTTGCTCGATAGTCCTCTCAACAGAGCAGGACTTCTTCAGGTTTATATCCATACTGAGAAAAATGTACTCATTGAAGTCAATCCACAAACGAGGATTCCCAGGACTTTCAAACGTTTTGCTGGGCTGATGGGTATTGACAATCATTCATTTAGTTATTTCAACAGAGCTATAGATGTAAAACTACTTTTCTCATTTTCTTTTTTCATTCATTTATTATATGCATGCAGGAAAACAATATAAATTGTTACTCTATTCGGTAGCAATTGTATTTATTTCTGATTCAAGTAATGGACAGAAAATATTGGGATACTTTTTTGGTAGATTATTTTCCATCAATAAAAACTTTTGAATCTTTACTGATAGAAAACAAAAATGAACTAATGTATTTAAAAACATTTCAGTTCAATTGCTTCACAAATTCAGTGTCAGAGCTTCGGATGGACACATGAAGCTCCTTAAAGTCATAAAGAATCCCGTAACTGATCATCTTCCGGTTGGATGCAGAAAATTGGCCATGTCCTTCAGCTCAAAAGTCGTGAAGAATCCTAGAGAACTCGTGCCTGGCGAGGAACCTATTGCCATTGTCGTAGGGGCAATGGCACATGGACAGGTATACAAATAAATCTTATTGTACATCCGAAAGATGACATCTACTTTCTTGCAATTTTGAAAATCCTAGAATTGTTCAGAAAACACACTCGCACATTTTCTTGCAAATTTTCATGTCAATTGTTCCATGCGCTGTAATTATTAACATCATAATAGAGGAAAGGCTTGTGACATCAGGCGAAAGCGGCTAGTCGCAGAATGCTGGCGACCCGGTTTTGATTCTAGGCGAGATGTGTGTGAATTATTAGATAATAATTAGGAATTATTTTTTGGATTTTATCAACAGGTGAAAACGGACTATACCGAAGACACAATTTCCATCAGTAATTACCCACTATCAGGAGCACTGACTTGCAGTAAATTGTGTTCAGCTTTTGAGGAAGTATGGAACGTAATTTAGACCACAAAACAATTTTTTTCTTATACTATTGTATATATGTGATTTCAATAGAAGCCAATAAACTTTGAACATACAAGATTCTTATTCTGTTGAAAATCTCCAAACTGAACTCACGATGGCAAATTTCCGTTCTCCTCCAAAAAAACTTAAAGATATACTTTATAAACCGTAAAGGCGTTAAACATTTCTAATTTTTTGACATTTTTCGTTTAATTTTTGTCATACAAAACGGAAAAAGGAAAATGAAAAAAATATATATATTCAAGAAGAAACCGATAGAAAAAAACAACAATTATTACTTGATTCTGTCAGCCATGTGTACATTTTTCTGCATGGGTTATTATTGGGTGGCGGCCATGTTTGTTACATTTGACATGATTTAGGTTACATTTTTCATCTCCTGTCGAGCTACACCGGCTGTCCTCGATCCTTGCATTGAATAAAAGAGTGCATAATAAATTAATTATTTTCGTATTCCTTGAAAGAATTCATCAATCCTATTAAAATGGTGCTGTTGGGAGAAAAATTTCCGAATTTCGAGGCTGATACGAACGAGGGGAAAATCAAATTTCACGAGTGGCTCGGCAACTCGTACGTCAACGATTTTTATTTATCATAATTCTTTAGATTTTTATTGATCAGCTGATTGTTATTGATCAGTTATTGGCGACTGCTAACCTTTTGCATTATTTTTTTGAGCAGATGGGGAATATTGTTCTCTCATCCACACGATTTCACCCCCGTCTGCACTACTGAATTGGCACGAGTCGTGAAGCTGATGCCGGAATTTCAGAAGCTCGGGGTCAAACCTATCGCTTTGTCTTGTAATTCAGTGGATTCACATATCGAATGGATCGAGGTAGAGTTTAAGATGATTACGTCGACGGCACCCTGCTTAGAAAATTCAGAGTTTATTGATATAACCCAGAGTTAACTGTGTGTCTGATAACCTATTAATAATATAATTACTGAATTTAGAAAAAGAAGTAACCATTCTACGTTTACCGATTTGATTGTAATTTTCTTTTAATTCCGTTTTCTTCAACACTTTTTGATGAGTGTCTTCAAGTAATTCCACCCAAGTCAACTATATAATGAGTATTTAAATACGCCAAAATACTGGTTCAAAAAATGATACTATTGTTGAATTGTGTTAAATCTCCAGTGAAAGGAGAAACAATAATGGAAAGTAGATTAACTAGAATTTCATGGGATTTAGGACATCAAGAGGTATGCGGGTGTCGCCCACGATGATTTTCCTTATCCCATAATTGAAGACGAATCTCGCAAGCTTGCCACACGCCTTGGGATGTTGGATCCGGATGAGAAGGATCAGAATGGAATCCCTGTGGCTGCCAGAGCTGTCTTCATTATCGATCCATTGAAGAAGATGAGACTCTCGATTCTCTATCCTGCCACCACTGGACGCAATTTCGAGTAATTATTCACGTAATTCAAAAAAGTTCTATCGATTTCCATTGAACAATTTTTTGTTTATTTTTCAGAAATTAATGATCGAGTTGATACGTAAGAATATAACAGTCTTGAATTCCATAATTAGTTTACTGATTTACATAGATTTTTTTTAGAAACAGGTTTACATTCATTAATGTAACTTATAATGAATGAAGACTAACGTAAGAACAAAATGTTATATTTTTAGGTATCTGAATAATTATTTTTTAGGAAATCTAAAACAAAACTACAAAAAGTGTGGAAATCCGTGTGTAACGTCCTTAAATTGCAATGATTCATTTATCTGAAACTACATTGTTTTTATTTTTTGCTACAGTGAAATCATCAGAGTCATCGAATCTCTGCAATTGACCGATCAATACAAAGTGGCAACTCCAGTCGATTGGAAAGTTTGTATTTAAGAAATTAATCTATTTCTGAGAACTCTTCTCAAAAGAACAATAATTTAAAAAAACAATTAGCACTTGAATTTAAACTACTAACGTCGTAAAATTGCCTGGTGTTTTTCAGAAAGGAGACGACGTGATGGTCCAGCCATCAATTAGTGACGATGACGCTAAGAAGACTTATGGGGACGAGCTCAAGGTGATAGAACTCCCCTCGGGAAAGCAGTACCTACGAATGGTACCCCAACCATGTGACATGATGATGTGAACATCAAGAACTCGAACATTCCTAGACTAAAAAACTAAATAAAAACGCCACAATACCAATGTAAAACTCCAGAATGAATTCCTGGATTATTTTTATTAATGAGTAAAATAAACGACTATTCAAATAATTTAACTCTTCTGTAATAGATGATCTTTCAAGTCCCCAGAAGCTCTCAGAAATATCATTATTTCGTTAGGTACTTACAAATTTTAGCAAAATACTTCTACATTTTTTCGCTGGGGATTTTTTTCCCGATGACAGTTCGAAACCAAATTGAATTTAACTTCAAAACTATTTACTTATTATTTATTTATTTTGTTTAAGTCAAATAAAATTTCGAAACTCCGTGCAGCCCAGGCAAGCCCTGCTTCTCCCACATCCCGTAGTCAATAAAACAAACTAATCAATAATTTAATTTTTCTCATTCAATATTTAATCACGTTCTTGCAAACAACAAAAGAAGCCATTTATTATTTCACCTATTTTGTTTCTCTCATAATTAAAAGTACACTGCATTATATACACTTGTCCAAGTACACGATTATCTCCACAACTCCTCAATCGTTTACAATAACTAGGCAGATTGTTGTTTTCCTTTATTATTAACTGCAAATATGTACAAGTTATCTATTTCATGTCGTTTCACTGTCATAATCATTGAATTATTCTCACCATAATTAAGTTATTACTATCCCTTAATCAATATTTCATCGTACGGATTATACTATTATGCATAATAATCTATAATCATGTTTATAGCAGTATATAAAACAGTCCCTGGTTCAATAAACCAATAAGATCAAAAATAAAAAGTAGATAAGGAAGGAAAAAAATCATAATCATAGAATAATAAATTTAACAAAAATTATATCCTCACTTTAATCCTAATTACTTCAATTACTAAATGTTACGGGGATTACCACACAATGTATTAAACCACAAAATACTATTGCGTTGTTTAATCAATCTCCCGCTGTAATCACACAATTGTCTGTTTCACAATTAAAACCACATGTGTCCAGCGTTATCTCGTTAATATCCAATTTGTTTAAAAATTCACTACATGAACACGTAGTCGCAATGTTTTTTTTTATTTCACCCCTTTGACTTCCACTTCATTTTATTTCGTTCCATTGAACTCACTTCATCCACTTAAATTCCCCAAATAATTTAACTGACGTCAAAAGATTGGATGATCATTGTTCAATTGTCCGTTTTTTCAGTTGTCATTATCACCCATTTCTTTTGCGTCGTGAAGACCTTCCTCACTCATTATTGTGTGCCTCTTCGGCTGCCTGTTGGGCCAGCTGTTCGCCCTCCATCCTGGCTTGTCGTTCAGCAGCAGCTCTGGCCTGCCTTCCAGCACTGGATCTCAGATTCTTCCTCTCCACAGGTGGCTCAACAGTAACTCGTTTAGCTCCCCGAGATTTTTTCCCCACAGACTTGGCCTTTGCCTCCTCCTCATGCTCACTGGATTTTGTGCTCTCTGATTTAGAGTTCGTCGATGGAGACTCCTGATTGGCCTTGGGCTCCTCAGGATGAGAGTCCACCGACTCTTTATTACTGTTGGACGAAGTATTGAGGGATGTATTGGACACCTCCTCCTGTGGCTGAGGGGTAGTTTGCCTAGGAGCAGGTGCTGGTGTCGTTGGAGTTGGTGTTGATGCAGGAGTTGGTTGAGGAGTTGATGCTGGTGTTGATGATGGTGTGTGAGATTTGGTAGTTTTATTGATTGACTCTTCAATAACATCACTGAATGACGGGGTCGATGGTGGCTTTTGCTCAGGCTCCACTCGAATCTTCTTAACCACAGGCTCGAGTGTTACCTCTAGGGAAGCTGGCACTGGTGTCTCCTGAACTGGTTCAGACGTTCTGGGTCTCTTCGAGGGCCTCTGGCTGTCCTCAATTGTCCTCGTAAATAACTCAGCACTTGTTCTGCTCAAATGCTCGAGAGCCTCCTTCATCTCTTGCTCCTTACTCTTACGCTCGATTCGCGCCGAGAGATCAGCAATTTCACTGAGTTCAATGGGCTCTTTCTTCTCAGCCTCACTCCGCCTCCTCTCCTCAGCATGAATGGCGTCAGTGTAAGCCTGAAGTGCCAGTGACGAGTCCATTTGGTATCTGGAGATCGCACTTGACGATTTCTTCTCACTTTCTTTGCGTTTCAGCATGTCAGCCGTAGAGTCTCGTCTAGTACTATTGCTTGTGGAGGAGGTTGACTTTCTGGATGTGGTGGCAGTGGATGTTGGAGGATTCAGCAGTCCACACTGAGCTAAGCTCTCGTAAGCCGATGATACACCTCCAGGTTGCATCGAGAATGGATTCAACCCTCCCAGACCAAGTGGCGTATAAAGAAGACTTGGATTAGGGAAGAAGAATGGGAATGGCGTTGTCGTGGGCAATGAACTCGACGATGTCGATGGTGCTGATGACTTGGACGTCGGTGGCTCCATCTGCTTGGATCTCGATTTACTAGAACTACTGGTGCTGCTCGTTGTTGTCGTCTTGCTCGACGAATTGACAACACTCGTATCAGCTGAACTAGTCGCAGCAGCTGACGCACTCAATGCCTCCATGCCAGCTAACGATGGCAAACCAAGGCCAGCCAGATTGGCGAATAGCGAATTGGTTAAACTCATATTACTGAGATTCCCCAGATTCCCAAGACCCCCCAGTGCTCCCAAATTGGGTAATCCACCGAATGGCATTAGCAGTGGATTATTCTTTGGATCAAAATTACCCAACGATAGACCTGATAATAGTGAATTATTAAGATTACCAAGACCTGGGAAATTGAGCTGTGATGCCATTGACGTTGCTGCCAAATTCTGACTGGTTTGCTGTTGGCTCGTTGGACTTGGCATCATGGGCGGTCTACCTGGTGTTTTACCTTTGCCACTGCTTCTCTCTTGTCCTGGCAGTCTCTTCTGCAAGTCATGGGGCAAGTTGCCACGTTCCTTCACCAATTCAGCCCACTTTGGATCTACATCGAACATGGGATTCTCCATTAACCACTGGCCAAGACGTTTCAATTGTGGTGCTTTACTGCCAGTTACTTTCTTACCAGTTATTCTGTTAATTACAGCTACATTCTCTTCGCCCGTTAGCTTCTTCCAGTCGAGGAGAGATGGATCGACACGTGGACGACGTCGTCTCGGGGCGTTTAGATATTCAGCTGATAGCTGATCGGACATTGCTGTTTGCTCGGCAAGCCATTTGTTCACTTTGGCCTCGTGCGAGTAAGTGCCAATTTTCGATGAGTATTCAGCTACTTTATTAATATCAGCTATCATTGCCTCATAGCTCTTGCGATGGCTGCTCGACGACATGTGGGCCGAGTTGAAGGCCTGTTGTTGCTGCTGCAACTGCTGCTGCAGTTGCTGATTAGTCTGGCTCGAGTGGGCCTGATGAAGCTGCTGCTGCTGTTGCTTCTTCAAATCACGATTTTGCTGTTCAGCCTGCGCCAGAAGTGCTGAAAAACTATCTTTGTGTGAGTGGAGTGAAGGTGGTGGCTGATGACTCGATGATCCTGATGCTCGGGATGATGGTATTGATGTCACTGTTATTGAGAAGGGTTTCTGAGCTGGCGCTGGTGGTGTTGGAAGCCCAATTGGAGCTGATGTTGGGGTCACTGTTACATTAGGAGTTATTGTACTCTTCTTGTTGTGCTCAGGGAAATGGGTGCCCTGTTGCTCTTTGGCTGCACTCAGACCCAAAACAATTTCATCGAGTTTTCTTCGTTTCTTCTCTTTACCAATGACTGGTTCGTCGATGGATACATTCTTACGTTTCATGAGTTTATCAAGCATACTGTCGAGTTTACCTTTGTTGCTGCTGGGTTGTTTATTCTTGCTGGGCATCGAGAAGTCCTGCACCTCGTTCATAATGTCTTTATTGACTTCGTTGGAGGTCTTCATGTAGCCAGCTGAGAGATCAATTGGGGTGAGTGTACTGGAGGTGCCTGGAATTATTGTTGTTTTGCCAGGAACTGTATACTTCAAATCGAATGGAGCTGGATTTCTCGTCTGTTGGTGAGCAGGTGGAGGCTGTGGAGTTGACCTTCTAGAGTCCTCAGATTGTGACTCCTCAGTTAAATCCCAGGAGCCCGACAGGACTGATGGCTTGCTGAGGGCCTGAGGGGGCTGAGCCATATGACTACTGTTTAATAAAGCATGCAGTTTCGCTCTCTCAGTCTCAACGTCAATGGCAATGTGTCTCTTTCGTTTTTTCGAGGAAAGATTGTTGGATGTTGCTGCCAGTGCCCTAGACACTCCGTGATCAGTGGTAATTGTGATAACCTCTGAGTTGTCTTTCTCTGAAGGAATAATCTCTACCTCGTCACCAGCTGTGAAATTCATGGCCACTGGCCACTCTTTGTGCTCAATTGCGTGGACAATGTGCATCAGTCGAGCCTCGACTGCGTGCTCTTTTGGCCATTTTATGGATGATGGATAATTGTGAGAGAGTAGAGGAGGCATCGATGGCTCTGGGTAATCCGATTTATCTCGAAGGACGAAGGTATCGATCTGCGTTAATCGAGACAAAGGCTGGATCACCTCGAGGTCTGGGAACATTGCCTTGAGCTCTGCCGCCTGAATACTGCCTTTATCCTCGATTTTTGGAATTTTTCCGGATTCTTTTTCGATTTTATCCTCTGGAATCTCTTTGAGTTCCTCTTTTACGAGAGACGAGTCGTCTATCTTCGCGTCAGGCGCTGGAGATTCCTCCTCTGGGGTTCTTTCCAGCTTGTTCGATGCTTCCTCCGAAGATTTCTCGTCAGCCTCTGTTGACTTTTCTTCGAGGGAGGGCTTAGGCTCAGTTGAAGATGAGTCTGTGGAATCTGAGGGTGCTTTCTCAGGCTTTTCTGGCGTTCTGGAGACCTCCGGGGGCTCTTCCACTTCCATTTTTGAGACCACTGGATTTTCCTCTGGAGATTTCTGTGGAGTCTCTTCTGATTCTGGTTTTAAAAGCTCAGCTGCAGCCTCTGAAAACTCGGTTTCCATTTTTTGTGGAGCTTCTGGCTTCTCTACATCTGCCGCAGTTTTCTCATTTTCATCAGAGGCCTTGGCATCTTGGCAAGGATCTTCTGAGGTTTTCTGAGCTTCTAAAGTCTCGGTGGCCTCCTTTGATGAGCCCTCCGAGATTTTAGGTGCTTTCTCCTCAGTTTGGAATTCTTTCTCTTTTTCGTGATCTTCCATTTCGCTTGTTTTGGATAAATCCTCCAGTTTTTTTGATGCCGGCTCCCTCACAAGATCCTCAGGCTTGCTCTCAGATTTCTCAGCACTCTCTGAGCCTTGTTCTGGATCTGAATCAGTCACTCCGGTCTCGGGTCGCTTCTCTTCTGTCTCAAGTGATTTATTCTCATCGTTTTTAGATTCAGAAGTCTCCTCAGTCGGTTTCTCAGCGTCTGCAGAGACTTCTGACGGTTTATCCTGTTCAGGAGACTTTGCTGGTAGAGTTGTAATGGTCAATCCGCTCTTGGGGACATTATCCTCACATTTACTGTCAGGCTTACCCTCAGACTTGACAATTGTCAGCTCAACTCTACCCTTTTCTAGAACTTCCGGCTTTTTGTCGGAAGGTGGGAGGGAACTATCTCTTTTGAATCCCACTTTTTCGATCTTAAGAGTGCCCTCACCCTTCTCCAACTTCACCAGAATCTCGTCCTTATCGAATTTGAGAATGTCGTCGCGGTTCTCAATTTTTATGGCTTTCTCGGATTTTTCAAAGGCAGCGGCCACTTTTGCTGGTGGAATTCCACCGAAAATACTCTTGCCTAGGATTTTGTGGAAGGAAAAGTCAGGATCATTGAGAATCGTTATATCGGTACGACCCAGGCCGTGCTTGGCTGCTCCTAGGAGAAGCTCCTTGTCGTGTCTGCCTGGGATCCACCAATCGGGAGTGTCTCCTGAAGGTTGACAGAGGGAGAGCCTCTCCTCCAGATGTGGATGGGAGAGAATCTCCTCGCGGATTTTACTCAGAAGATCTACACGATCCAGAATCTGTCTCGCTCTTCCCGGGCTCAATTGGTCTATTGGAATGTCTGTAAGAAAAAATTTTTTTTTCATGAGCTTTCTAGTGGCATTGGCGAGGATTTTAGGAGATTGCTTTTTTGACTGAATGGAATTTTGGGATGAATATCTCTGAAATTATCACATATTAAAAACATTTTTTTGTCAATGAAATCCATTTTCACAAAAAAATATCAAGCATTTCCATTCAATATATGTCCGAAGATTTGATACCACATAAAACTTTAGTTGCGCAAGTAAAAAGAGAACGGGGTAAATAAAACATAAAGAAGCACTTACGGAACGTACCTTCTTCCTCTCCTCCCTTAGAGTTACAAGCCTTCTTGCACATTGCACGGAAGGACATGTAATAATCAGTTAAATCGGCGTCAGACTTCTTGTCGAATCTTGCTAGGCTTTTGAATTTCGTCCAATCATATTGGGCTTTCTTGCGATCGTAATTGACGCCGTATGTGGACACTATACGAAGAAATTCGCTTTCCTCCCGGCGGGTCCATTTGGCCTTTTGTTCCTCTATGCGAGTGCGCTCCCGCTCCTTCACCATTTGTTCCATTTTTTCGCGCCTCTCCATTTTCTGAAAAATTAAGGAATGACAATTGTTTTTTTAATTCAATAATTTATTCTTAATATTTCTATGAAATGCGGATTCAATATTCCAAATGAAATATGGAAAAAGAATTTTTTTCTCCTTGAAAAAAGTTTAATAAATGGTCCTTGAAAATCTAAATTTTTACGCTAGGTAAAGGACAACAAAATACTGGCAATTTAATTGAATTTTGATAAAATCATAGAATTGAAACGTTTCACGATTTATTTATGTAAATATTTTTGAAGTAATCTGCAGTTGTTCAAGCCCGGGTACCATATAAGAACAAGCTCTTTTAGGAGAAGGTCCACATCAAGAGAAATTAATTCAAACTTTTCACTTTGAAACTAAGTTACGCGGCCCTTAATACCAACTGGATGTGGAGAGAGAATAAAACATGTAATGTGTCCTGAATTTTCCGCAGGTACTCCTAAATTTTAATGAACCCAAAGTGAAATATTGTGTAATTTCTCTCATTAAGTTTTTACTTCTCGTTGGATCTTAATGAATGGGGAATGTAAAAGGATGGAAATTGAAGGCGCAATTATGTACCTCGGATATTACATTCAAATTCACCCAAAAAGAGGCAATAATTTGCTTCTCTCGAGGGCTAAAGCCTCTCACGTCAGCGGAATTGAGCCGTTAATGAGTTTATCAGGAGTGCCTAGTGAGATATATTTTTACGGAGAATTTAATCAGGTTTAAAAGGATCCACTCGCCCCAACCAAGCCTCCCCGGGTTATTTATAACTATTTATATTTCCCCATTTTCTTGTTAATTCGATTTTTGTTTATGGTAAACTCATTTCCGTTTCGCAAATCATTCTGAAACTTATCACATTTTTAATGCAAAATTTGTTCAATATTCTTCGGAAATAATCCTTTAAAGAATAATTATTGGATTGATATATTTCTTTTATTATTGATATTTATTTGACTTTTGAAAAATAAAAAAATACGAACCTTATCGTTTCCATTCAATTTTCATATCCAACAAAAAAAAATTGCAGTCAAAATTCGTATGACGATTATTGAGAATCAATTACAAATCATGCTTACCAAAAGATACATAGCAAGCTGCTGAAGATCCCATCCCTGCATATTGAGAGGTGGCTCAACCGTATTTGTTCCAGCTTGATTAGTCATCTCGATTTCCATCGCTGGTTTTGTCCCCTTCGGCAGGTTCTTATTGATTTCCTCCTTCTTCCCAACTGTCCTCTGATAAGATGATATGACTCTTCGTAAACGGGTATTGAGATCCACGACTGATGGCCACGTTTTGTCGTCATCGAGGAGCATCTCAGTTCCATCGTGACTGCCACCAGCCTCTGGTACTGGTGTATCTGCTTTGCTAGATATAGCTGGTGAATCAGCCGGTGTTTCCCTGCCAAATTTATCGGCATCTTTCCCTTCTTTCTGGGCACCCGAAGACTCACCATCTTCAATGTCCTGGTCGATACTGTCTTCCCTGAATTTTGGAAAAGAAAAATACACTCAATTAAATTTTATGCGGCGAAGTTTGAGGCTCATTTCACTCGATTTGTGCCGATGATAAATCATCGTCGAATTCTGTTGAGGAGTGGTAGAGGCGATTTTTTTTTACATCGAAGGATTCGTCGGGTTTAGAGGAATGTATCACCATATCTGGAGGTATTTGAATAATGTCGGTGAGTGAAGAATGGACAGAAGTCCTTGAGGTATTATTTTGTGGATGACTTGGAAGAGTTTACACGAACATTTTCACTCAAACTCCATAAATTTTCAAAAACTTAGGCAACAATTATTATAACAACTCCAAGTAATATTTGTTTTGCTCAACAAACATCTGCACAAAACAACCCTCTGGTAATTTTCTCCAAATCCAATCAACTCCCAGACACTCGTCGAACAATGAATGAAAATCTTTCCACCTCCCAAGCGATCCGTCCAACATTAGAGGCCACCAACGAAGATGAAGTGCGTACAATTCCTCACAAAATGGCGTAAAAATAATATTCCTGATTCATAAAAAGAAAATTCAACTGTGCAATTGTATTCTCGTCCAGACTTGGCATCCTTCTATGAAAAAAATCATGTAATTGTTTATTTGCGCTATCCACATGAAGACAAGATCGTCCTCTTATATTTAGTTTTTCATTTTTTTTTCACAAAATTCTCATCGTCATATCCTTCTGGCATAACATAAACGTAAAGCGGATGTATTTAAGCGTGCAATTATGTGTTAAATTCGTAGGAGGCAGTAAGGCATCCGAGGATAGTGGGCTAGTAATACAATGTAATTTGTAAAAAAAATAAATGGGATAAAAAAAAAAGGAATTACTGAGTTAATTGTACTCACTTTGGTTGTTCTGTTTGGTTGGTCTGTGTCTGGGAAGGGAGAGGGCAGCTTGAAATGAAAGAAAGCGTGGGATCGGCTCTCATCTGGTCGTAATTCTCGTATCCATGTTTGTAGCAGCCAACAATTAGTGACTTGTCAGCCATAGCGTCCCACCATTTCGTTGGTCGTTCCGGTAACTGAGGAGGATCTATCCGCAACGCACTGTAGGGCGGTTTCATTTACAAATTTTGCCAATTTTTCAACAGCCAATTTTTTTTGCAATTTTTCTCAATGATTTCTCTGAGTTGCCCTTGTCAAAAATAAAAAAGGCTAATTTTGATCTCAAGACTTGACGATTTCATGTTTTTTCAACTTTCGTTTTCTTGTTCCTCACTCTTGGAGAGAAATTTTCAGGCTTCATTACGAATTCTTGGTCAATCGTTAAATCTTCGAGTTTTGATGAATGAGTTTTACTATTATTGAGTTTTCGTTTTTGTACAGGGGAGCTAAGACGATTTGAAACCTTTTTTTTATTTCAAAAGAGGAATGAGTTTAGAGAAAAATGGTAAAAATAATTTGTGTGGAGAATTTAATTCTAAAGAAGGACTGTTTTCTCTTATTTACAAACAAAGCCATTCAATAATTAAGATACTGCGAAAAAGTTACTTTTAACGAGATAATTTCAGCAATAATTTATTCTAAAAAATCTTTTTTTTCTTTTTCTTGATCGATCAATTTTACAAAATTACATTTTTATTCGATTTTTCGCTCATTTTATAAACGTGAAATATCGATTTTTTTATAATTTTTAAAAATAATTTGTGTACACATATTTTCCGGCTCATCCTGTATTTTCAGTGAATTGTTAATTCTCTAGTTCTTCAGTGGGACGGAGGAAGGGCGATTTCATAGCATTTTTCAATGGAAAAAATTACGTACCGAGTAAAAAAAACTGAAAATTTTTCCCCTAAAGCTTCCCATTGCATAACTCAATAATCATCCAAAAAAATATAAATTCCAATTTTGCAATAAATCATCTTTGGCAATACCTCATTTATCTACCAAACGAATGAATTTAAAGAAAGAATTGTCCATCAAAAACCGTTTTCGTACATTTCTCCCTAAAATCACTGATTACCAAGATAATAAGATACTTGAAAAATCAACGATTCAATTTGACCTCTCACGTTTCACTCTTTCACTATCGAAATAATTGCATGCAACTTGATAGGCCCATTAATTCACCCCCAACTATGCTTCAGTAAATCCGTATTACCTTCTTCCCTCTACATAAAAAAAAAAACCTATGCATAAAACAATTAGAGTGCCACGATAAAAGAATTTAAACGTGCTCTAAAGATCTGGCAAAAAATTGAGCAATCCCTTCCATTGAATCCAGTAAAACAGTCGGTTATCGCTAAATATAGCCTGATAATTACAAAAAAAATTAAACAGACCAATCAAAATTAACCTCGCCCGTGCTAACCGATATCGTCAAATCTTGTCTCATAATTTCCTTCAATTTGAAGAAAAGTATAAAAAAATCTAAAATTTTGATTTCCAGAAAATAAAAAAAATTATAAACACCATTTGCCCTCTTTATACAGTGCACTGCTTCTCAAAGAATTTACCTTACCATCCTCAAAGCGCCGCACACAACTGCTGTCTCGTCTCGGATGAGGCGGAGTGAATTATAATATTTTTTGCATAGTCAACAGTGCGTTCAATAAAATAGAGAGTACGAAGGAATTTTCAATGATTTCTTGGGGGAGTAGTTGATTAGTAACAAAGTGGAACCGACCCCCCAGTCTATCCATTCATGAAAAGATTATCCATCAGCAAAAGCAATAATTAAGTGGTAAAACAACTGGACTGTGATGATTTCATTTATTTGAGATTCGCATTTTTGGGAATTATCTGGAGAACGAATAGAGCTTTTAACTTATTATCATGATTTTTTTTGTAACTTACATTTTTTTTCTAGAAATAAGATTTCTCCAAAATGTCTGCGTCTGCCATGGCTTCACAGAAATTATATATTTTTTTATTTTGAAACGTTTTTTTTAGGATTTAAAATAAATAAAAACGTCTTTTCGAGGCATTTTTCTAAACTTTTTCATCTAAATTTCCTAGAAACTGACAGAGTAAAATCCCCTGTTTATTTCCATTTTGAATACATTTCTGCATCGCAAAAATGGAACTTGTCTTAGCGAATACGTCCCAGCACGTTCCAAGATATTCGCGAAAAAACGTCAGGAATCGACTAATTTTACCACTTGACTATTGACATCCTGAAGATAAACACGTAAAATTGGAATTTGCATTCCTCGAGATCATAACAGGATGTACCCAATGACAAATGAAACAAATACACTGCACATGCAACTATAAAGCCCTGTATAAGCACATATGTAAGTGCACAATGTAATTAGGACAGAATTTTAGGATAAATAATGGATAAATAAATGATGAGTAAAATTTGAGAGATAAAGCCTGGTTTCTTGCTTTGTCACTAAGCTTCTTTTTTACTGACCTGACGTGTACACCGTCCGAGATGTGCTGCACCAGGTCACCAATTATCTCGTGCTTGATGTAGTACAGCATTCGGACTCGTAAAAGTACCCTATGGGCATAAAGAAGAGTCATTCAGAATCATTTGTAATTTATGGTGGTGTTGGAAGATGTCATTAAGGGAATTAAGAAGGAATTTGTGAGGGAACAGGGGAGAAAAATGAGGGGAAGGATGTGATTATGAATGGAGTACACTTGGGTTTGGAAATTGTGATACTATGGAATTATAATCAATTTTATTAACTCTTGGAAGAAGTAGAGAACTGATGATTTCAAGATTATATAAAGAAAAATATGAAAAATTAACAATTTTAAGAAATGCGATTTTTTCAAGATGGCTTTTTGCGCTTTTAGGAGTAGAAAACAAATGGTTTAATTAGATATAAAAATACAGCTTGCAAAACTAAAACGGAATGAAAAATAATTGAGAGTTTTATAATAGTAGGGTTTTTCATCCTTTCCAGCAAATATAAATGACAGTAAAAAAGAATCCACTCACTTCGTGGCATGTCTGCTGAGATGTTTTCTGTATGTGCTCTCTAGGAAGATGTCCCCGTCGTACTTCTCCGCGTGACTCCAGTGATTGGGATCACTGGGTCCTCCATTGACAGTGGATCCCCTAGTCTCCCTGGCCCCCTCTCTCACCCTACAATTCTTCTTCTTATTTCTGCTGTTCCTATTCGCCTGATTAATCGTAATGGTCTTCACCTTCTCCCCATTCTCCAAAGGTGTTATCAAGTCCCATATAAAGCTACGAATTTTCTCGTCCCCCCGGTAATAACGAAGGCAGTAAAGGAGAATGACACGAGCACAATCCTCAATATCAATTTCTCGCCATCCACGTCGTAGCTGACTGTGCTGGAGAATTTCCTCCCAGCGTCCCCAACCGAAAGTAAGCAAGCCACGTTCAACTTTGAAGCATTCACTTCTCGCCCAGCTTCCGTACACCACTTCACCCTCTCTTGGCACATACTCGTCACAGTATTTCTTCTTCTTTCCGAATTTATCTCGTCTCTTTTTCCCTGAAAGTGGTAAACTCGTTGTCAGATATTTTCAACGGTTGGGGAAATCTAAAAGCTAAAAGTCCTGGGAGAAGATCTTGAAAGTAGGTAACAATCAAAGCTGATTCATGAACGTGAGTGAGAATGATTTGATTGATAAAAAGGAATGTTTTATTTTACGACGAAAAAATGTGAGGTGCGTAATTGAATGGGGTTTCACTTGGAAGATTCTGCGAATTTCCCTGACTCTTTCCAATTTGGAATTATATCATTCTTTATTCTCTTTTGATATCTGTTGCAACTATTGCAGAAAATTCATTGAAACGAGAAAAATTCAGGTGAATAGAGTTTTGATTTTTACAACTGACAATTAATTTTGAAAACTCAAACAAAGGTAGTTGAAAAATGGAATTTCAATATATTTCTCTGTTGACTGCACATTTTTCAGGATTGTTTTCTCTCCGTAATACTTCACTGATAATTTGTTTCAAATCTCCCACCTCACCCTCCAAATAGGAGACCCACGAAGTGATAATGAAAATGAATGTGCGGCATGCACATAAACATACCTCTACCTGTTAATCCCCCATCATCGTCACTGTCATCGGAGCTGTCAAGCTCGGACATATCAACCACCGACTCATCATGCCCATATCGTTTGATTTGAGTCCTCCTTCTCGGCTCGGAGATGACGAGATCCTCCTCCTCCTTCTTCTCAGTAGTATCAATCTCGGCCTTTTTTGCCCATTTATTCCAAAAATCAGGATCATCAATATTGATATCCGATCTATTGGAGGCACAAGCAAAGCTGGCTTTGGAGAAAGTGGATCCCTTCTCCGCCTCAATAGTGATGACCTGAGTTCTCCTCTCGAGAATCTGATCGATGTCCTCCTCACAGAATTTATCCCCAGCAGTGTCGTCATCCATAATGGCTCCATAAGCCCCCTTCTTCAACAGGTCCTCAATCTCCTTCTTCGTCAACTGTTTATTTCCGGGATCCTTACCACCCGAGCCCTGAGCAGTGTTCATAGACTGAAGGATGGCCTTGTCAAGCCCCAACTTCATGGAAGCCTTATCAAACATCTCGCGCTCATAAGTATTTCGACAGAGAAGACGATAAACCTTCACCATCTTCTGCTGTCCAATTCTATGACATCTGGCCTGTGCCTGCAGATCATTCTGAGGATTCCAGTCACTGTCATAAATGATGACAGTATCAGCAGCTGTTAGATTGATGCCAAGTCCTCCTGCCTTGGTGCAAAGTAGAAAGACAAATCTGTCAGAGTCAGGTTTGCTGTATCTGTCGATAGCAGCTTGTCTCAGATTTCCTCTGATTCTTCCATCAATTCTCTCGTAGGGATACTTCTTGTAGACTAGATAATCCTCAAGAAGATCCAGACACTTGACCATTTGACTGAACACCAGTACTCGATGACCACCAGCTTTCAGCTTCGGTAGTAATTTGTCAACGAGCACCATTTTTCCCGAGCTGTTGACCAAAGCGTGATAATAAGCATCAGAATCTTCCTTCTCACCGGTCTTGTAGTCCAGCTGTATCTGATCCTCAGCTCCATTCAATAGGAAGGGATGTATGCAGCACTTCCTCAACTCCATCATTGTATTCATGAGATTGGGAATATTGGCAGAGGTGGTTCCCTTCGCTAGAAATGAAAAATTTCTTTCGAGAATGCCTCGGTAATACTTCTTCTGAATATTCGTGAGTTCAACCTCGACGACAGTTTCCTCTTTGGGAGCGAGAGACTTCTCGACATCCTCCTTGAGTCTCCTTAGCATCATGGGCTTGAGCAGAAGCTGGAGCTTGTTGACTTCACCTTCACTACTCAAGTTCCCAAATTCCTTGAGGAAGGCTTCATTGCTGGCGAATTGATTTGGCTCGAGGAAGTTGAGAAGTGAGAATAATTCGTTGACGTTGTTCTGAAGGGGAGTACCGGACAGCAGTACTCTGTGTTCTAGATTCAGCTGCCTGAGACCCTCCAGCAACTTGCAGTTTCTATTCTTTAATCTGTGAGCCTCATCAATCACGCAGAGACGCCAATTGTAACCCTTCAATTCATTGAAATCGGTGATAATGATCTCGAACGTTGTTATCAGAACATTGAACTTGATGAGATCCTTGATCTGATTGCCCTTGTCATTCTTGTAGTAAACCTCGTACTCTTGCAGCATCGTCCGACTAGCTGCAGACCCATGGTAAACAACGACATTCATGTCAGTCCAGCCCTCGAACTCTCTTTGCCAATTGGGAATAGTTGACAATGGTGCAATGATCAGGAATGGGCCACGTATTCCATATTTGTAAACAGCATCTACAAAGGTTAAAGATTGGATAGTCTTTCCCAGCCCCATCTCATCAGCCAGAATGCAGTTGTGGCCGTTGTACCACGAGAAGAGCAACCAATTCAGCCCCTCAAGTTGATACGGTCTTAGACTATTTCCAGATTTATAAATTGGAGACTCGTCCAACTTCTGCCACTGGGCAGCCACAGGCTTCTTCTTCGGTTTCCACTGGTCTTTGGGTGGCACCTTATTAAACTTTCTGAACTGGGCAATTTTCTCAGAGTCCACGTCCTCCTCCAGCTCCCAAGTGGAGTCCTCATACTGCAACGACCGCCATTTCACAAGGTAATGTCTGACTGTTTCACCAGTTGTTGGATCTGTGTGGGTAGCCTCATCCAGAACTCGATCCACTTCAACGAAATCAGGGTTGAAGGGGTCGTCCTCAGTGTTCTCGAAGATGTTGGTGCTCTGTTGGAGCTTCTGTTTGAATCTCTTGAGCTTGGCCTGTATTCGCTTGTCCCCTTTGTAGAGCTCCTCCTCTGTTCTCCATTCACAATGAAGATACGAGAAGTTTCTGTACTTCACGAGATACTCCTCCACTTCAACGATTTGAGGTTTCACTTCCTCTTGGGGTTCCGTCGCTGTGCTCTCGGGCTCCTGAGGCTCTGCCTCTTCAGACTTCTTCTCCTCCTCGGGTTTCTCCTCGTGTTCTTCATCAGCTTTGTCTTCCGTTTTCTGGGGCTCTTTTTCCTCTTCTTCCTTCTCCAGATTTTCATCTACTTCTGCTTTAGCCTCTTTCTTTTCTTCCTCTTCTTCGTCCGGATTTTTACTGGTATCTTCTTCCTTCTCAGGGTCATCGGGCTTCTTCTCAGCCTCAGCATTCTCTTCCTCCTCCTTCTTCTTCTTCTCCTCCTGCTCACTCTTCTCCTTGTCAGCCTCCTCAGGCTTCACTTCAGCAACTGGTGTTGGTTTCACCTCTCGTTTCCCCATTCTCATACAGAGAATGTGCTGCACAACCATTGAGTCTTCATCAGTAGTGTTTATGTACACAAAGTTTGGTTTATTCGGTCCCACATCACCGCCTTCGTTCTCACGCTTGGTGGACGTTGGTTTAGCTGTGGAGCCGTCAGACTTCTTGGCATCAGGTGCTGGCATCTCTTCGTCTGAGAATCTCAGCATTACATCGTCAACATATTTCTTCCTATGAGTATTACGAGACGACCTACGTTTATTGGTATCATCCGCTTCAGGCGAAGGTGGAGGAGTAGTAGCAAGTTCCTCGCCATCAGAATCAGGAGCAATTCTGCTTTTACGTTTCTTCGATGCCCGCGGGGTCCTCGCCGTCGAGCCCTTTCCACCAACTGATCGTTTTCTTGACGATTTCTTCTTAGCGGGTGTTGCTGTCTCGACAGCAGCAGCTTCCCTCACTTCCTCCTTCTTTTCGTCATCCTCAGCAGCCTCCTCATTATCTCCCTTCTCGTCCCCCTCCTCCTTGTTGTCCGTTTGAATCGGTTCAGTTGTCGACGAGTCAACGTGCTCCTGATCATCCTGAATAGGTGGTTCGCTAGACTTGACGTCTGCATCTTGCACAGCCACCGACTCGGAGACATCCTCATGCTCCTCCCCCACTTCTTCATCAGCTGAATCAGACACAATGACCTTCTTTCTCCCTCGTTTCGAGCTCTCTCTTCCCTCTTTATCCTTCTTCTTTCTACCTTTGGGTGATTTGGCCTCCTTCGGCACCTTCTCTTTCTTTATCTTCGTTTCTTTAGGCTCCTTCGGTTCCTTCGGTTTCCTCGGCTTTCTCGGCACCCTCGATTTTCTGGTCTTATTCCACTCCTCCTCATGATCCCCAGACGACGGTTTATTGTCCTCTGAATCAGCAACACTGTCAGCAATACTACTGTCCCCAGGAGTGACTAGATTCTCCGAGACAGGTTGCTCAGGTGCTGACACCGGTTGACTCGTGATAGGAGCTGCTGCCTCCTTATCAGCCTTCTTTCTGTTCTTCTTGGTTCTTGGTGCACCTTTACTCCTTCCCCTGCCAGTTGTACTGGATACCTGGGGGCTGTCGACAACAGTTGACTGGAACATTGGACTCGTTAAAATGCATCCAGGACCTCCATTACACTGATCATTGGTCTCGTGCTGCTGGAGTGCCTGGAGTTTCTCCTGAAGGGCAACAATTTTCTCCTGGTTCTCCTGCGCTGGCGGCATGCAGAATAGCTCTTGGAGCTGCTGTTGCAGTGCTGCTCGCTCCTGATGATGAGTCACTGGTGCATGAGTATTGTTAAAAGCACCAGTACCAGGTGTCGATATTCCATACATATTTGGCATGCTACCGGGAATAATCTCGCTGCCGTGGTACTGCTGGCCAGAGACCATCATTTCACTCTGGTAAATTGGTTTTTGCATTGTCGTGTATTCCCCGAATCCACAGGGTTGCATAGTGTGCGGTGGTGGAGGCTGAGTATTGGTTATTGGAACAGCTGTTTGGTGGGGTGGAATTGGTGCACCTGACAATTGTTGGGGAGGTATGTGAGCTGGTGCCACTGAGTTTGCCTGAGTTATCTGAGTGGAGATCGGCGGCAACTGGGGTATCATTGAATTGCTGGTGGGTATCATGTTGACTTGGTTCATGTGGGGCTGGGGCTGGGGAGTTGGCAATAGGGGTGATTGTGTCTGTGACTGAGGTTGTGGAGTCATCTGGGGCTGAGGTTGGCTCGACTGCTGAGGCGATTGACTCACTGGTGGCTGAGGGATTTGAGACTGGGTTTGACTCATCGGCGGCTGCTGCGGCTGCTGTTGTGGGGCCTGGACCATTGGGATCTCTGGTATCTGTGCCAGCTGTCCCTGTATTTGGGGTTGCTGTTGAGGTATTTGGGGCTGAGACTGGCTTAACGTTTGCGACTGATTGATCTGAGATTGGCTGACTGGCGCAACTTGACTCATGTGACTCTGGCTATCGTGGAATTGGGGTACTGTTGAGGTCATTGAGTGCTGGGAGGTGTTAATTTCCGGTGATTGTTCATTGACTTTGTCCGAGGCTTCGTTGTCAGTGGAGACTGCCGGCGCCACCTCCACCTGTGACTGCATCAAAGGTGATGGTGTACTACACTCGACGTTACCGCTTGTACTGGAGGCTGGTAGTGATTGTACTGGTTCAATTGACGGTTTGACTGATTGGGCTTGTTCAATGGGTACAGCAATTTGTGAAGTATTCAGTACTGGCTCCTGATTGAATAACTCCGGGGATTGCTTGACAGGTTCGACGGTATCTGATGTTTGAGATTGATCTATACTTGAGTTGTCTTCATGCGTCGTTGTTTCAACGACACTGTGAATATTGTCATTACCATTTACTGGGAACATTGACTCCGGGGGTTGTTGCTCCATCAGTCTGTCATTGATGCCTGAGGACTGAGGTTGGGCTGGTGGCTGGAGGGCCTGCGGTGTTGGCTGTTGAGGTGGTGGTATCGATGGTTGTTGAGGCTGCTGTTGCTGCTGGGGTGGAGTCTGTTGTTGTTGTTGTTGTTGTTGTTGTTGTTGTTGTTGTTGTTGCTGTTGTTGTGGCTGCTGTTGTTGGGGCTGCTGTTGTTGCTGCTGTTGTTGGGGCTGCTGTTGTTGCTGCTGTTGTTGTTGCGGCTGCGATTGTGGCTGTTGTTGTTGTTGTGGCGGCTGCTGCTGCTGCTGCTGCTGCTGCTGCGGCTGAGGCTGCGGCTGCGGCTGCGGCGGTGGTGGTGGCGGCGGCGGAGGCGGCTGCTGTTGCTGCTGCTGTTGCTGCTGCTGCGGTGGCTGTTGGGCTGGCTGATGGGGCCACTGTGATGGCATTGGCATCCGAGGACCAGTCACTGGTGGCATTGAATTCTGTGCGTTCGGCTGCGGCATTATACTCGAAGGATGTGGCATCGGTGATCGCGATTGGAATTGAGTGTAATCACCACCTGGTACATTTGAATTTGGTACACCTGGTATTACCATTTGTTCCAACGCCTGGAGGGTCGTCTGTTGGGTTGTCGTTGGCATTGACATTGATGGTGGACATGGAGAGACAGCTGATACAGCGTTTGGGGCGCCTGCTTGTTGATGGGGCATCTGTACGTGAGGGTGAGGTGATAATGTCGTTGGTTTTGCCGGTGACATAATCGGCCTTGGTGACATTTGTTGCTGAACAGCTGGCGGTCTAGGTGACATTTGTGGTCTGGGTGACATCTGTGGTGATAGCTGTGGAAATGCAGCTCGATATTGGGGACTTGTTGCCATTTTTGTTGGGCCAAATTGGCTAGTTTGGCCTGCATGCTGAGGTACAGGATGCTGGGGGCCTGGGTGCTGTTGGGCTGGATGTTGAGGTGGATGTTGAGGTGGATGTTGAGGTGGAAGCTGAGGGGTATGCTGTGGAGGATGCTGAGGTGGATGTTGTGGTGGATGTTGGGGGGGATGCTGAGGGCCTGGATGACCACCTGGATGCTGATGCTGGGGTTGATTGAACATCGGGGCTGTGTGATGTGGATACTGGGGCTGTGTCTCCATACTTGGCTGACTCACAGGATGCTGAGGATGCTGGGGATACTGTGGGTGCGACGGATGTGTCTGGTGTGTCGCATGGGACGGATGATGATGTGGCATTCGTTGTGGTTGCTGTTGAGTCTGAGCCTGCTGTTGGGCCTGTTGCTGCTGGTGCATGGTAAAGCCTGAGTAACCACTCGCTGCTTGATACAGAGCTGGATTACTCTGCTGATAGTGCTGCTGTTGTCCCACCATGTGTTGGTAAACACCAGCTGATCCACTTGGCTGCATAGCCTGATGTGGTACACCCATACTACCCAGCATTCCCTGCTGTGCATTGAAATGCTGCTGCTGCTGTTGTTGTTGTAATTTTTGATTAATATTGGCTTGATCCTGCTGATGTGAATACTGGGGCATGTGTTGCCTATAGGCCGCTGGCTGTGGTGCCATTTGATTGTAATGCCTCTGCATCTGTGAGTAAGTACCACCACTTGGCCAACCCTGCATATTGGGATCCATATTAATATTAGCACGTGCCATTGGATGCTGTTGCTCCATTGAATACATATTGTCTGAATAACCAGGATATTGATTTGGATTTTGAGGATGTGGAGCTCTGTGCTGTGGTCCCATACCTCTAACTTGATTGGCAAATGTACCTGGTACCATTGCCCTCTGTGGGGCACCACCATCAAAATTACCCAAATTTTGATTGAACATGGCTCTTTGTCCACCTGTACTCGGCAATTGATTACCACTGCCAAATTGTTCACCACCACCGAATGATGTTAATTTTTGTAATGGAGATTCTTGTGAAATACTGTAGGGCGGATTAATGTAACTCCCACCTCCGTTGGGACCTGTGCTAGCCCCATCTCTAGCTACACCAGTATTTGTAGCACCCGACGGATCAAAATGATCATTTCCCCCAAGATCAGGTAGCGCATCGAGCATCGAGCCACTGACATCTTCTCCAAATAGATCGTACGAGTCCATGTCTCTATTACGCTTCACGACTCTTCGCCTCCATCTCAGGCTCAAGAGGATATTTCACGATTCTTTGTATTGTCACTGGCGTACCCATCATTGATTTTTGGGTGAATATTCTGAAATTTATAAAAAAACATCGTATGAAGCGGCGAACTAGTGAAATATTTCATTGTGATAATTTCAATTTGGAGGGCATGGAGAATGATTTAACAGTCCTAAATTTTTTATTTATGCACTTGTTGAAGCGGTTTCAGGTCGATGGCATTCCGAGATTCAAAGGCTAGTGCTACAGAGGCTTTTCTCGTAGTTAAATAATTCTTAAGAAAAGGGCTAACGAAAATTTTATGAAGGGAATTTTGAAGACTTAAGGATTCAACAAAATTATATGGAGCATTTTTTGACTGTAGAAGAATTTGCACCTTACATAAAAATCTCGCTACACCCTCAGCTACACCCAAGTCAAGATTTATCATTGAATTAAGCGGCTGAATTAAATGAATCGTGGGAATATTCTGTTTATTTTTCCGATGTGCGGGGCAGTGGAGATCAGGAGAAAGGCGAAATTTCAAAAGTTAATGGGAATAATTGCATTAGATTTCGCTGAGAGCTTCAAAATACAACTACAACTTCAAAGTACATTTCCCTACTATCTTAGTCGCCGAATTTTCTCCTTCCCTAATTGAATTTCAATAATTGTCAATTGACAGAGGAACTTCATCAATTGAATATTCCAAGATATTCCTATTTTTCTCCTCTCAACTTTCCCTTAACATTAAATGATTTTCTCGGTTCTCTCTAGCGTCGAATATTTGTACACCTGTCAAGATCATTTGAGGCTGAGAATCTCCAGAATGAAATGAACATCAGTGGAATATACTAATTTAGAATGTAACTTATAAAGCAGTAGGAAAAAATATAAACGTATGACGAAATTCCCTCCTTCAGTCATGCTCTGTCATTCTCTCTCCAGGAAATAAAATTCACAATATTTACAACAATATTCTTACTTCCATGTCACATGCCTCAACACATTTCCCTCATAATTTCCTCACTCCCATACCCGAGAAAAAAAAACCGTTGTCTCCAATGCACGCCAAAGGGGAAAAGCTATACGCTTATGGTTTAAAATATTATCATAATCGCCATAACCTTTCCCCTCAAGAATGTACCATTTCCCTCCAGCTCACCAGCAATTTTTCTTACGTATTCCTTGAAAAAAAAAACTTCCGCATCAGCCTCGGCAGAACGCGAAATAAAACTGCTGACACAATCGTTCCACTTCTCCACGAAATTGCCCAATCCCAGTGTGGAAAATCAGGAGTGAATTTATAATTTAAAAAATAGCTGAAAGATTATTCACCCTCGGAATAATCTGAAGTCATCGACTGCTCGAAAATCAATCATCTCCAAATACCAGTGAAAATTCAGGTCGTTCAGTGACGAATCGGCAATAAGACCGCCAAAGGGGTCTCATTACCGAGAGCAGTAAGAAAGTATCCAAATGAAAAAAAAATGGAACATTCACGAGCAAAACCAAAGACAGAAATTTCGAACGAGGGAGACTGTGGTAGCTTCTTCAGCTGACAATATCTTCTGACTCAGTAGAAAGGCTTCAATAGTCTTAAGACTCATTTAAAGGCTGAAAAAATCCTAGCGAATGAAATGAAAATGATAAAATTTCACTCTGCAGTTATCGAGTGAATAACGATTAACAAAAAAAAATGTAGGGGTGTAGAAATATTCTCAAACCCTGAGGCAAACTCATTGGTCCTGAAGAAAACTTTCTCGCCCAATTATTTGGCCCTAAATCCTCAAAAATCCCCGGAATTAGATTTTCCACGGCCGAAAGTTTCCTCCATCTGAGTTACGCGTTCAGTCGTCAATAGCTCCTAATCTAATGAGTCGATTTCAATCATTCAAAGCCCATTTTGACGCTCAACAAATACCCCACGAAATAACCCTACACTCCGAGAAACTGTAAACCTGTAAATCGTAACGCACCTGTACCTCGCTGAATCCTTCCGCAGATGCTCTTACTCGTCACCCCGCCACTTATTTGTCCGAAACTCACAAAAAAAAATAAATAAATATCACAGAGTAACACCATCGTCCGCTCCCCCGAGCTCTCTCACTCCGAGTTCTCCCTCACACTCTCCATTTCCCTAACTCCAGAATCCTCGAAGCCACGGCACATCCTCGTGGCATCGTCTCACCTCGCGACACATTTAAACCCCCCCGCACTCTGTAGTGGCCCCCCCCGAGCCTTCGCCTTAAGGCTCACCCCCAAACCCTCCCCCAAGCTCCATCTCCCCTGACCATCCCCACACAAGAACCCCCAAAATTAAAAAAATCAAAAAATCAACAAATCCACCTCTCGACGCTCGATATTTCCCGGTTACGTTGCCCCAACCCTCACCGAAACACAGCGTCACAGCTCCCCTCTCCCCATCCGCCGCCGCAATATTAATTCTCAACTTGAAAATTCAATCGAACCTCCTCTGAGTGCCCTCGCCCCTCACCCTTACACTGCTCTTTCACTCATTCTCTCTTTCTCTCCCTCTCTCTCTCTCTTTCAAAAAAATAATAATCTCGTGTTCACGGAATGAGAGACGACGCGGCGGCTGTCGTGCCCCTCAAACCATCACTGTTACACTACTCCGAGGTGAAATGGGTTTAAAATGGTACGCGTTGAAGCACCACTGGTCCCCCCCAGTGCAACCGAGACAGACATAATGATAATAAAAACAGTCAAAGTGAGAGAGAGAGAGAGAGAGAGAGAGAG
>JAPYZM010000608.1:0-28553 GCA_030522845.1 Psyttalia concolor
GGGTTACTTCGTAGTTATTAAATTATACTAAAATATTAGGACAATATTAGGTCTCTGGGCATTGAAATATGAAGGGGACAATTGGGCTGCTTTCGGCAACTTTGAGAGGGACTTTTTCGACAAAATTTGTGGGTATACAACATGAGTTTAAAAATTGATTTTTTTCAGAGTATAAAATTATAAATACTCGCCATAGAATTTTCTAGTCTAGCGAATTTTCCATACATTTTTTTTCTCGCAATAAAAGTGCTGTACCTGATACGGATTAGAGACCGCGCATCACTGTCTCCGTCCTGCTCTTGGATCTTTCGAGCCGGTGCGTTCACCCTTGTTTTCGCCATCGGGCCAAGAATAACTTGCGAGTGTGTGAACCGGAGACTCCACCGAGGAAAACACTTTGGGTCATTATATCAACGACGCTCAAAACATTGACATTTTCCGACTTATTTGGGGAGTATGACCGGAATTTAATATGCGAGGATGTGGAGAGTGGAATGGCTTTAACAAAGCGGAAGGTTTTGACGTGGGGAAGGCTTTTATTGCGGATTCTTCTCGCTATTGTGGGAATTCTGAAATCTCGTTTCAGTTGGAAAGTGGAAGATAAGTCAACGTGGCTTCCGAGTTTCTCGTGAATGTCTTTGGATCTGAGAAAGATAGATCTATTTTTATCGAGGTATTCTGATGAAATAGGGGTTTTCACTTGCTTTTAAGTGTACCATTTACATTCCAAGTTCGCAAAGTTATGACTAGAGCACAACCATAATAATATGTTATATTATCCTCTGTAAGTTAATAAAATGAATTATTGGTTAAGACTCACGACAGACGAAGAATTATTCAAAGCTTTCTGTTAATAATGAAAATGTTCATTATTGAAGGGAGTAGAATTATTCGCGGCAAAGCCAGCTCATTACTCGAAAATTACTTCTGACATTTTGCGAGAAAAATCTAATTGTTCACAAAAGGGCATGCCATAGTAAAATGTGGGTAAATGTTAATTCGACAAATTTCCAGTATTAGTTAAATTCAGGACAAATTGAGAGCAGTCCACGCGACTTTAAATCGGAATGTCGTTCTGGATTTAACTCCATTCTCTGAAAAGAATGTCAATAAAATTTTTAATAACTCACTTGAATTATGAGATATTCAGCCAGAACTGACGTCCAAAAATGTCCAGTACCCTCTGAATTTACTCAGTATTATTCATCCACTAGGAAAATAGACGATGTGGCATGACTAATAAGCGACAGTGGGGATGATGAATGAAAAAGCGTGATATTACCAGTAAAATGGGGGAATGACGAAACTTCCTAACAAATGGAAACAGTGAATTAATTGAAAATGTTTCGACTGGAGCTCGTGGGTGTTCTCCTGCTGTCGTGCACTCAGATATTGACCCAACAGCGTGAATATTATGTACCTTTCAACCAGTATGGACATCAGAGGCACAGTCAAAATTGGGATGGCGGGAGAATGGCTAAAGAGATACGAGTTAAACAAGGAAGGCTCAGGGGATACGTTGTGGAACCTACCGCTAATCCGCAGCAGCTGGTCGACGTATTTCTCGGTGAGTCACACACGACTGAGTTTGTGGAATTGTTAACTCTAAAATCAAATTTGTCTCCGGAATTTTAAAAGCTCTTCCTGCAATTCGCAGACCAAAAATTCCGCTTCAAAGGAAACGTAAATTGTCAGTCATTAAAGGTAATTTATCATAACGCGAATGGAATTTAAGCTCGCAATTAAATATTAATAAACATATTATTATTATTTAAATTATGTCAGTTGTCGGGAAATGGAATAATTCAACTTAATTCATAGTAAATGTGGAAGAATTTTAGTACAACCGAGAGTCAGAGGTAATTAATTTTTTTCATTTTCGTTCATTCCGAGATAAAAACTTAACAGCTGACTAACTGTCTCATACTTGAACCCATCAGTTGAACAGTTTTTTTTTTCAATGAGAATGATTCGGAAATATTAATTAGGAGAGAAAATGCCAAATATAAATTGGGACGATGACACATTAAAAAATTCCATAACCGTCGAGAATCAATTAGACGATTTTATGGAGACTATTTTTGTCATGTCATCAGTGCAGTTGAAACTGGAATTAATAAAAAAAAATGAATCGATGAGGGCTTTCCTATTTTTGGCAAATTGCCATCGCAACTCTCTTCTCCAACGTTCACTCAATTATTTTTAGTTCCCCACTAAATCCCATCGCGGGTAAAAGATTTCACCGTGCGTAAACGCACGTGACAGTATTTACCAGATTCACATAAGAAAGCAGCGAAGGGTCCCCAGCTTGTGCATGAAAAACGAGAACTGTCGCGGTTGCTGTGCGGCTGTGATTCTATTTTCGTTTCACAGTCGTGCACATTTTCCCCCTTCCTCAACCATAGACGTTGTCTTTATAGTTCACTCTCGTGTCATGTGCACCATCTGCTTGGTTGCTTGCATTTGGTTGTTTTTTCCGGGCGGCTTCGAATGCCTCTGGACGATTTTGTCACAAAAGCCAAGGCTGCACTTGGCTATCTAAGAAATTCGAGTGAGAATCTTGCAACGGATGTCATTGACAGTTGATATTTTGAAAATTTTTCGGATTTCGTATTTCTTAGCGCGTAATGAGGCAAGTTAGTTATTAATCGTCGATTGAAGATGTGGAGGATGAGAATTAATTCATTACCCCATGCACGAAGCATTTCTTCCGAAAGTTTGTGTTGGATTCCGAATTCAACCATTTAAACTGCTCTAAATATAACTCAAAATCGTTAATTATAAAATCTTGCTGACGTTTCTTGTCAACCTTGGAATTAAGAATGGTCTTGAATAAATCTAAAATTAACGAGCAGAGGTACTTGCAGGGTGGATATTAGGGGTTGAAGAAAGGGGGAGGGGAAAGGCCCACGATAGGTGATTGGTCAGCTTCGTTAAGGGATAGCTTTTAAAGGTTGACGATAGGGAGTAGGAGGAAAATTAGGGGAGTTAGGAAAGTCCCAGACTAGGCCCGGGGTATTGGGGAAAGGTTGTAAAATAATTGGTCGGCATTTTCGGTAATAGAGGGTTATTTCGTAGTTATTGAATTCCACTGAATATTCGGACAGGGTTTCTGTGCATTGAAAGATGTAGGAAAAAATTTGGACCACCCAATGTATGTTTGAACTACTACGCATCAGATAAATTTACTTGGTTAATCGTTTAAGTCGGTCTTAACTGGGTATTTTATATGGAGTATATCTACTGTAGTTATCAAACGTTTTAACTTGATTCCTGAATTGAAATTACTTACTAAGAATATGAATAGCAAAATTTGCAGATTCAGTAGTGGTTTTTATTAAGCTAAGGACTAAAATGGAAAGTGGGTCAATTTAAAAATTCGTAAAAACTACTGAAAAATAGGGTTTGAAGGTAATTCATCAATTGAGGAGTGTTTTTGCCTCAATTTGCAGCCTTACAAAGTGAAATAAATGAACACCGAGGGCTTGAACCTTATTCGCTAGGCAAGTAACTATATCTATCGTGTCACCAAATCTCCTTTGTGCCTAATCCCTTCCTCGGGCGGCTGGCGTTCCCCCACTCTCAGGGGTCTTATCGTTTCCTATTGTTCTCCAGATGTAAACACTGAACCCGTTTCAGAAGAATGTATTTTTAAAAATAGAATTTCGTTCCTTTTCGCATTTCATCTTGTGAAGCATTGCGTTTGAAGAATCTTGTAGTGCTTTGATCCTCGTGACCCTCAACCCTTCACTCGTTTTTTTAAGCAGCTCTATACTTCTGCCAGAATAAACTAGAATTTGCATGTTTCCAGATCTGAAATTGTCCAACTAAATCACATGAGAAAAAATTATATTGAATCAGTATTATTTAAATTATATTTTGCACGATTCCAAAATTTTTTTTCATACATTTCTCCCTGATAAGTCAACCTTTGAACTTGGTTTCAAAATAATTACTCACTGTATCGGTGAAAAAATTATCAATGCAATCCTATGGAAAAAAATTGTGATTTGCAACTTTTATTACAATAAAAATAGTAATTTTGTAGCGAAGTCGTAAAACGAGATAAATGTATGTTTCCTGTCTTTATAAAACGCGCATTAACTCGGTAAGGACTGATTGTAGGAAACAATGTCACAAGGCCATTTTTGTAGCTGATCAATTTTGCAACAAAAAATTTTTTCTGATAATTTCTCCTAACATTATTCCTTACTGAGATAATACGGGTTTTTAAAAAATATGTAAAATGCACTTATCTCGTTTCACCACTTCGCTACAGATTTGTTCTCTTAGAGCCTGGGTTAAGTAGCCATTTTTTCGCATTCTTCCCTGGCATGAGGGTTTCTAAAAAATTTCCTCAGAACTGAAGTCCTTGAAAGTTCCAATTTTAGTCTCCAAAAGTTCAAATCGAAACTTCCAAATTCCAGTTGATGTTCTTGAGTACTGATTTGGGACTTTTAGAATTCTCACTTTACATTCTTGTTTTGTAAATAATGAATTTCCCTCTAAATTTTTTATTTTCCTCCGCCATCTAAATTAAATAAATAACTTCAAATTAGTTTGCTCAATGGAAAGAACCACGTGCACTACAAAGAACCAAATGAAAATACAAAGACAAACGTATGAATCCATCTTCCTCAATGATGCATACGTCAGTCTGTTCCTCTGGTAGAAATGCTTTGCATGTCGTATTGGTATTTCAGTTCAATTCCCTCTGGCGTTTGGACGGCGTTTACTGCACTTGACCCAGAATACCGATCCCTTTCCATATGAAACAGGAGAGTGAGAGCAGGAGGAAGCCCGAAGAAGGCAAACCCTCAGGGCGATATAATACATAATGTATACATGTATGAACCTGATGTTACAGGTGTACCTTACGCTGAACCGCCAGTGGGGCTCTTTAGATTCTCACCACCGCGTTCACCGCAGCCCTGGCGTGACGTCAGAATTGCTAAGGAATTTGCTCCTGTTTGCCCCCAAGTGCTGCCGGATCTTCGACTCGAAGTTATGCCCGGTAGACATGAGTACTTAGAGAGGCTTCTGCCGTACTTGAAGAATCAGAGTGAGGATTGCTTGTATCTGAACGTCTATGCGCCTCATCAAAATGACGGTAAGTGACTTGGGAATATTTCAATTAGGACAGTCTAAATTACAGTAAATTGCCAATAAGATACCTGAGAGATCGTTGGGGAATGAAATTCTCGACGCCCGTGCGCATCGCCCGAACGGGAAAAATTAGGAATCGGGTACGCCATATTAGATTCCGTTTTTGTAATGACTTGAAGTATCTAAGTAGTAAGTTTATCTGATGTGTTGGATTATTGGGGTTTTCACTGAGCAAAAATTTACCTACACCCGAGGAAGGGTTTATTACTTTGTCTACCTACATGGACCGAAAGTGAGCATTCTAACCTCTCTTCGGGCGCGCAGCACCACGCGCAGCACCACGAAAATAACGTTTTTCAGGTGCCGCGAACGAAAAATAGTTTTCCCTTAGTGTGAGAAGAAAATAATTTGTCCAGAAATTCCCGATGTTTTTAAATTAACAAGACAACATTTTCTTCTACCAAATAAATCTGATTTGGCACACGGATTTTTTTATCAAGGCCCAGTGCATTTATATGGCCTAAATTAATGAAATTATTGGTCCTACATCGGGAGTTTATATTCGAAAAAAATTGTCTAGTGCTAGGTATCTTATATCGGGTAGAAGGAGACGAATTTCTGGCGAGCGGATTACGAAGCGGGTAGTGGGGGAAGCGACTCGACTTGTACTTGGAGAGGCTTCTGCCGTATTTGAAAAATCTCAGTGAGGGGTGCTTGTACGGGTGAACTGAGCAAATAATATTGTTCAAATTTACCCCCACTCTTGCCAATCCCCACTACATTCCTTGTCTCCCACTTCTGATACCCAGGGCTACCATCCTCTCGGTCCAATAATATCTTAAGCACCTCATCAAAATGATAAGTGACTTCAGGGTGTTTCGCCTATCACAATCCAGTTTATTATTAGGAAATTAATTTTCATGATTGAATGAAAGTTGGTATAGCTCAAGGTCGGAAACTTTTTTCTGTGACCAAGTCATGGGCGGGGCTCATGTCTACCGTTGCAGTAGTGGGGGTCATTTATCTTTGGAAAACGACCCTCAGTACTCAAAGTCTGAGATGTATGACCTCTTCGTCTCTTTTTAGGGACATTTCCCAACTAAACACAGCTGTTCGAACTTTTACTGGAGATTATTTCTAACCCCGTATTATTTCTAAACCTGTCGCCAAGTCTTAATGTCTTCGTTGCCGATGATGTAGTCGAGGTATTCTCCAAATTTTACTTCTGTCGCAATATTTATCATTATGTTATTACATTTTTCCCAAAGCATTTACTTCTTAGCAAATCTTCCCGTGGCATATCTCAAATGTCGATGATTTTCTTTATCACTGAGCTTTTTATTTTATCGCACAATAAACTCCGTCCCTACTTCCAAATGTCCAACGTTTGGGTCCACCGTAGTCTATTTTATAGCACATTCGACCAAGTTTTCATGGAAAACTTGTAAAGTACGAATAATAATTGAGGAATAAAAACAAATGCTCGAGGGAGTTTTATCGCATTCCTGATAAGGATTTTCACAAGCGTTTATGTATCCGTGAATAGATGATAATTTCGAATGAATACGATAAGTTTTCGTACCTAATGGACTTTAGGTTAAAATGGAAGGAGGAGTTTCGGGGGAGAAGACTTAAGGAGCTGGGCGGTAGAAGTTGCGATTATCGCGAGCTTCTCGTTGAACGAGTTTTCGAAAGCATTTGAGAAACTTAACCATCGGAGTGTTGGCCCATTCTCAGGGTAAGATACAGGGGGAGCTTTTTGGATGGGTGAATTTTTGTTGGTGGCAGTCTACATGACCGTTAGGACAAGTGCCACTAGACCAGGAAGGCAATGGGAAAGTTTTAAATGTTTTTGGGGTGAATTGGAATGCCGAAACCTTTGACACTCGGTCAATTTAATTTGGCTAGATTAATTAGGGAGTTGGTGGGTTGAGATGTGTGCTCGAGTGGTCATTTGCGGATTTCTACACTTGTTAAATTAACGGCTGAGTCGAATAAATATTCCTGATCGGTGCGATGAGTTTATTTTAAATTCTCGAAATTCGGAGGTATTTTTGGAGACTGCAAGCGCTACTCCATTTCTGATAATATCGTGCAAAATGGCGTGGTTTTCTTGGTGTATGGTAAGCTCGTCGACAACCGCGATAACGAAATGAAATATTGGATTTTCTCTTTAACGATTCCGGTAGTATCGATTCCCCGTGAGACACGAAACACGATAAAAAGTGGGTATTTCACGGCGAAGCATCTTTTCAATTCGTTATTCCAGATGATTTCTAGTCTACAATTTCATTTGTCATTTGTTCTCTGTAAATCTTTCAGTGATAGGTATCGATGAAAAATGTCTATGGAATTCCAGGGGCAAGCATGTAGAGCAATTTTATGACGTTGAAGAATTTTTCGATATTCAGAACAACGCGGTTTTTTAAATTGAATTTGGAAGAACTGGAATCAAATGAATTTACACATTCTGAACATTTTTTGTCGGTCATCGCATAAATTCGATAGTTGTATCACTAGTTCTGCAAAATTATTGCATCTTTTCTCATAAGTTCGTTGCCTAGAAATAATTGTATCAAAATTCGCGACGAAATCTTGTAGAAAAACTTGTTAGACTGTCCTCGTACTTTGCACCCGGAATTTTTGGCCTGTAAAATTGGATCCATTCATTCATTCCTACGCAAGGAAGCTTGAGAAAAATATCCGATTAATTTTGAAGTACGAGTGGTATTGGGAGGATTATTTTTCCCATTCGGATTACGGCCGAATCGAGTGCAGTGAATAACATGGAATGAACTGCGAATTTTTTTTATAAATTTCCGATGAAATTCTGTTAAGTAGTCTCAAATATTGCGCTCTGTTTGATTTAAATCAGAATCAGAAAAATAATCATCAGAATTCCCAAGTATTTTATTTTGATGTGATTCAAAAATTAAATCAGAGACTTCCGATTAAATGAAAAATATATAAAACCCCCCTCCAATCCACAGTGTCTCTCGTTAAATCCACAATAAGCCCCACCAATGTACCCAAACACTAGAATTCCCATCGAGACGTTAACCCGTCGACGGCTGAGTTATCTCTCGAATTAATTGCCCAAGTATGCAGGAGCTCCGGAAAACTCCAATATAATCACTAATGCCGTAGTCGTTAACCTCTCGAAAATTAATTCCCTTAAATTCTTGATAAATTTGTATTTCTATCGCAAACTTGGACACTCCCGTTGAACTTCGCGAGATAAAATGTGGGGGGTTACATCGGCCTACAGTTGAAATACAACGACAAAATCGATCGATTGTATCCTCCAACTCTTTAAGCTACAAAAATAAAATTCATATCCGCTGGCCATTGGCAATAATGCCAGCCGCGCGCGACTTCCGGGGGTCTGTCCTCTCCAACACATTTTCACGTACATAAATACCTATATTTATTTACCACTCGAATGAAGTATTTCCAAGTGCCAGATTTTTTTCAATAATTTAATGAATAATAACGCCGAAATTCTCATACTCTCTGACGCTGTGAGCACCAGAGTTGCGCCCAGCCATCGTACGATGGGAAGAGTGGGAGGGGGGTGAGGAGGGGTGTAAAAAAATTTAAATTGAAAAAGAAAAATGCAGCATGACGCAACGGTTTGTGGATGCACAAGCATTGACCAGTAGCCTCGTTGTCAATTCTCGTCACATGGCCGAAAATCGCTGGGGATTCCATAACATCCACCCAAGCTGGCTAGCCGGTTATATCTCAACCAGTTTTTTTTCTCCCTCCCCCCCTAGCAACCCCTCTACTCCACGTATTCTGGCTGTCTCACTTGGTTACACTTTTATCCGTCACTCAGTCCCTCTTCTACTCGCCCATTGGCCAACCCCTTCCACCACTTCTGAATTCAATTCGCGCCACGCGCTTGGAGAACGTGACGTACAGCTCTATCAAAGCCATGGAGTACGTATCTCATTTCCCTGTTGAGCAAATGCTGTATTTAATTCAGTTCTTTTTTACGTTTTTAGTTTTCCTTTCAATTTCTGCCAGGAAAATAATGAGTTTATTGGAAATGGGGATGAAGCAGAATCGCTGGGGGAAATTTTCTGATCTTGGTGACTGGGGGTGGGGGAATGTTTATGGGATTGAGGTGTAATTTTCCGGGGAAAGGCCGTGGAAAGAATGGACAGCTGATTTGATTTGGTTCTTTGCGAGTTTTAGTCGACGATTTTTCTTTTTTTTTTTGTTCTTTTTGCGGCTCCCTTATGATTCATTCATTCGACGTCCGACTACTGGCTTCATTACTCCACTGAGAAAACAATTTGAAAATTGAAATAAACTAAGGAAGATGAATTTTTTTCCTCGGTGAAGTTTCTCATGTGAAGTCGAGTTTCTGGTGTGGAGACGTTTTTGTGAAGTAGACTGGATATTACGTGTACTTTGAAGTAATTATTGCGAAGTATTTTTTGTTCAACTTATGCTATATTTTATTCTTATCTTGCTTGAAACAATTTCTATGTTTTATTTCATCCTTTGTACCTTTTAGTTTCTCTTTTAATTTCTGCCGGGAAAATAATGAGTTTATCGGGAATGGATGGGGGAAGCGGGACTGCTGGAGAAATTCTCTGATCTTGGAGGTGGGAGGTGGGAGAATGTTTCTGGGTTTGAGATGTAATTTTCTAGGGAAATACGTTGGAGAGAATCGACAGCTTGTTAGTTCATTTTTTTGTTATTATTAATCACTGACATCTGCTGTGAAATTTAATTTAATATTTTGTGAAGTAGTTATTGGATATTTATGAAGCCTATTCCTCTTTTAGCGATTTTTTGGACTTTCGAATTTTTAAACCCTGGGGCCCGCCGATTTGAGCGATTTACGGCTGGTTGAACACATTTTCAGCAATATCTCAGAAATTATTGATCCTATCGCCCTGGCGTTTATTCCATTCGAAAGCTAAGCTCATTTTCCGTCAATATAGGGTATTCGCAAGTTTCTAAAATGATTTTTTCACCTCTTTTCTGATAATTTTACGAATTTCCGAAACACTGTAAAAACGGTTCGAGAAATCAGTTTAGAAATTTACTAATATCCTATATCGATAGGAAATGAGCTCAGCTTTCGAATGAGCCCAACCCCAGAGCAATAGGAACAATAGTTTTTGAGATATCGTCAAAAGAGTGCCAATTTGTGTAAAAATCAGAAAAATGGATACGGTCCCTTTTGATTTTTCAGCATGTCAGCCTGTCGGGTCAGACACCCGGCTGAGGGGGGGGGGGCTAGGAGTTTCTACTTTCGTTATTGGGCCCTTTTGGCATTACTTCCAGGATGTTCCAGCCCTTTAGCGTCTTTTAGGGCCATTTTTCGAGTTTTTTGCCTAAACTCGGATTTGATTAGCCTATGTCGATGGGAAATGGGCAGACTCTGACACAGAATCCAAATCTGATTGTAAGTAAAATTTAAAATTCGAATGTCCTGTAAAAAAATTTTAATCGCTTTTATTTATCTCTAAAATGAATAGTAAATTTTTTAACTTTTCTATTAAACAAAGCGGTGAAATATAAGATGAAGAAATAAATCTGAATGGACACCCGAGAAATGAGCTAAAGCGCGCGAAGCGCGCGTCCAATTCTAGTTGATTTAAAAAATATGTTTTTGGGACAAGACATTACGAAATGGAACTTCTGATAAATAGATAAATGACAAACCGACTTGCTCTTTATCCATCGATAATTCTTGGCGTTATGCGACCGCCTGAACAAAGCTGATGAAATTATTTAACGTCAGATTCTGCATTCTTATTGATGGAAATTCTAGTGAGGGAAATAATCACTTATAATACCACGAGAGCTACAAAATTACCCGATGCTTGCCGATAAATTCATTGTAAACAAATGAACGTGTCAAGCCTTCCAGGTTAAGAAATTACGAGAGGGAAGCGCGAGTGATTTTTTCTGATAAGTCGGCAAGCTCATTTGTTTGTCGAAAACCTCGAGCTAAATATCCGATTAATTTTCAAGCTCGAGTGTATTGGCAGCATTATTTTTTAACCACCAGTATCGAAAGCAAAACATGTATAAATGAATTCTAAGATGATAAAACTAAAGTCGCTATTACGTAGATTGAGAACCCCAACATCGAGATATTCCATGAATCTAAGGAATTCAGTTATCGCGGTTTTACCGCCCCCAGTTGAACCCATCGCGGTTTAACTATCGGTTTTAGTGTCCTAGGCAAATAATAGTATATTATGTCATCAGGCGATAAAAGTGTACCCTAACAAATGTGGCTCTATAATCCTCGCCCTGGGTTTGAATAATAGTCTCATTCGTCAGAAAGTGCTTTTATCATCCAGTGACATCCAATATAATTTAGAAGAGCGAATTCTCGTCCATAAACCTCCGCAGAATTTAGTTACTTAACGGTAATGACCAGATTTTGCGTATGTCTCGTGAAGAAGGAGCACTTGACATCGTCTGAACTCCTCGGAATATTAAATTAATCGAATGGATGTGGCAATAAAAAAACATTTATCTTTACGGAAACGTAAATAAATATTAACTCCACTTTTCGTAAACTTTTATCGACAATATCCTTCACAGATTTGCGTATTACTCAGTCATGAAATATCGAATAAGAGCGGAATCGATTGAATAAGGTGAATGCAATATTTCATGGGCGATTCGATTCTGAAGGGCCACGGATGGGAGAACACAATCCACTCGCCCCACTCACCCTCTCCTTTATCCTGTTATATTTGAGGTATATTCGTTCCTCTATGTGAAGGGCACTCGGGAACACCTGGTACAAAGGACTGCCTAGAATATATTCTCGCGAAGATTCTATCGACGCCGATCAAACCCTCTTGCACACGATCAGCTGCGCACGGAGGTCCTAGGCTCGTACCTTAGAGAGTTAGGGTTATTGGTATCAAAATCCATGAGATTTGACAGTTGGCTCGTGAATTCAAAGCGAGTCGTCACTGGTGTATGGGACTTTTTTTTATTGCTTGTCCTGAATTTTGAGGACCGCTATATAAAAAGTCATTGATATGTTTTTTCACGAGGGTTATTCACTAACAAATATCGTGATACAATAATTTGCGATTGCACGTCATTTCAAAGTGATTTTAACTGACGTCAACCAATTTCAAGGGATTTTATAGGATTATTTCTCCGATTTTATGATTTCAAATGATTTCGCCAGTTAATCGATAGATAGACCTAACTTTTGTTATAATGATTAAATAGTAAAAATTGAAATTTTACGTCTTCATAAAATTAAATTTTTAGGGAAATTATTAAGAAGTGAGATTAGAATTTTTTACAATCATTTTTATAATTGGAAATCGTCAAAAAATTAGGTGGATTACAAACTTGTATAAATTTGATTACAACTTTTATGGCAAAAATTTGGATTTGATGGGAGAATTTAATCTTTATGGTCTGAATAAATAGGGTTTTGAGTAGGATTATTGTCAGGTTCTCGTTTTACTCCAACAACGACTATACACTATTATTCTGATAGGGCGGCTGCAATAGAAGACTATTATTCATTGCGCTTTCTCCGAGAATTATATTTTATTTTCTTCAAGTACGTACTGTAATCAGCGATTGATAGTAATGATTATTTTTGTGTTATTAATAGAATTGAAATTTTTTCAATCAGTTGTAGTCGTTTTCCTCCGCAATTGGTAAATTAATGCAAGAATCGATTATGTGAATTCATAATTATTGATTGAGCAAATTATTCACACTTTTATTAACAGTATTTCCGATTAACTAAATAACCAAATAATAATCAGACTTTTTAACTAAATCATTCATTATTAAATTACTTTTTGAGGGGAAAACTGAATCAATAACTGATGTAATAATTAAAAAATGGTTGAATAAGTCTATCGACGCGCCGATTAACAGTTTAGTGATGGGAAAAATTTATAATAATGCTCGTTTGAGGTTTAACAAGCACGCGTTCCTTCTAGTTTCATCTATAGTATCCGCAAAAATCGAAGAGGCCTCCAATTCAATCCCCTCGAATTCAACAAAATAAGATACCACAAAAAGCCATCAGCGGCGCATCGAAATATTTCAATCGGCTATCACGCGATAGAACAATGAGATCATCATTTACCGCGCCCCGAATATCCCATTACGCAAACGTCGATTTGACTCCACACTGACAACCGTATCCCCTCTATTCTCATAATTTCAACCATTGATACAGTTATTTTAATCAACAGTAAATTCCCCAAAGAAAAAAAAATGCAGTCCAACTCTGATTGCCCCGTCAATGATTTGCGCATTAAAAATATTGGTTGAATTCGGAGATTGAAAAATATTCAATTGTCTGGCTGGACGAGTCGGAGAGGGAAAAAAATATAAATTACATTCGGGATAAGAGAATTTGAAATCCTGTCTGTGCAAGAGACGTGAGAAAATGTCCAATGGAATTGGCTTTGTTACTGGCCAGGAAGAAAACTGCATCGATTTTCCCTCTGCCCGCATGGATGTATACCCGTATCGCGTATACCTCCTTGACTACCCGTCTGTCGACTTTTTTTTTCTTCTTTTTTTTTAACTCAAGAAAATAGCCCGAGTAACGTTTTTCCAGCTTAGAGTTACGTCTCTTGCGTGCCAACGTGTCGATCGCATTGTTACGCCATTCTTCCTCTCCTCAAAACGTTTTTGTATGGAATCGACGTATATTCACGGTATTTTAGTCGTGAACGATATAACTTGTGTATTTATATTCCATCCCATTCCTGTATTCTCGTACTTTCGGCTCATCTCTTACCAACAGTTTTTATTGCCATTTTATTTGAGTACTTCCGATGAAAGGAGTGGATCGAACGTAATTTGGATTTATGGGGGAGTTCAATCTGAGTTCAATGTGCTCAAGTGTTTTTTATGAGTTTCATAAGCCGTTTTTCAGTCTGGTATTCAGTGAAGATTGATCAGGGACGCATATTTCAAGAGATTCAGAAGTAGTTGTGAGGTTGTCAAAATGAGAAATATGAGATTTGAAAAGAATTAATGGATTCTAACTCCTCATGAATTGTTCTGCAATGAAATTGGTTTATATCATATTATATTCATGCAGTAATATAATATAATTGAAGCCTTTTGATAAACTGAAAAATTATTTTTGGAGTACGAGCAGAGAACCTGGTAATTTCAATTGAAATAATTTTACTGGAGCTTCCTACAATTAATAATAAATTACTCGTTTCGCAAAATTATATTGGAATCATTGAAATGAGTGATGGGAACGCTCGATTAAAAAATCTCGTAGCCGTATACCCTTCCGTTTTATTTCTTATCAATAGTCTTTATTGCCATTTTATTTGAGTACTTCCAATGAAAAGAGCGGATCGAACGTAATTTGGATTTATGGGGAAGTTCAATCTGAGCTCAATGTGCTCAAGTTTTTTTTTTGTGTGCTTCATAAGACGTTTTTCTGTCGGGCATTCCTTGACGATTATTCAGAGACGCATATTCCAGGGGATGGTGGAGTTGTTGACGTCATTAAGAGGAGAATGATGAGAGTTGGAGGGCGGAAAATTGATTAAAATGTCGAGCGCTCAAAAAGAATCGGATATTTGGTTTTTGTGAGTCGGTGATGACGACTTGAGTAAGTTGAAACGAATGATTGGACTTTTCTTACTAATTAATTACTTATCAATTACGCAGTTTTACATTTATTCAATGATACGGTAAGAGGTTTTCTTTAAACCGAAAAAAATAATTGCTGGAGTACGAGGAAAGGAGGTCGTAATTTTAATTGAAAGAATTTCCGTCGGGCTTTCTACAATCAATTACCCATTTCTCATAATTATATTAGGGTAAATGAAATGAGTGGTAAAAGCTCCCTATTAATAACTTTTAATTACCGTATACGGTCTCCACTTATTTGTAATACTAGCTTTTAGTCTGATGTTATTTAAGTCCTTCCAATGGAAAGATTGGATCGACTCTAATTTGGATATGGGGAAGTTCAATGTACTCAAGTTTTTCTGTGAGTTTCTAATACACCCTCAATATGTTTATCAGATATTTCTATCAATTAACGACTAATGACAATTACTAAAATTCCGCCCTCTCACCAGCATCTTCCTCTCTCTAGTTAAAAAAACGGCTCCATCCTAATTAAAACAAAAATTCAGCGCTGCCTTTGAAAATTTTCCCGAGTAAAAAGCATAAAAAATTAATAGTATCCGGTACGGAAATCAATTGGCCTTATGAATCCCGCGGAAAAGTGAAGTGAAACCCCGAACAAAGGAAGAAAAAAGTTGATAAAAAAAAACTAAAAACTACAGTAATCCTCCGCCTCAGGGGGGAAGCACTGTCTCGTAGTGAGATAAGTCTTCTAGTATCCTCGCTTCCCTCTTGCCCTCCCCTCAATCCCTCGCCATTTACCCTCTTCTCTCACCTTTCAACCCCCGAAGAAAGGGAAACCGAGTGAGACGGCGCTCGCGCCCACATCTTTGCACAAGTCCAAACTCTTCGAGGAGACAAAGTTTCTCTTGAATCTCATCCGCTACCCTCCCTCCTCCCCCACCCCTCACAAAAGAGCTATGCGCTATCCTCCCCTCACACAACGATAAACTTCTCCTACGACTTCTAAAGAGAAGAGAGGAAGAAAGATAGCAATGAACAGCCCCCCTCGACACTTTAAAAAAATAAGAATGAGAGTACAATAAAATAAAGAATCGAAAAATAAAATGAATAGGCAAATGTGAATTCCGCATCGGCATAACCTCCCCCTCGCAGTGCCAGGGAAAAGCGCTGATGAAAAAAAGAAAAATTGAGGACAAATGGTGAGAAAAAAAAATTTTGAAAAGAGAAATAGGAGAGGTAAAAAAAAAGCGGAACCTTGAGCTCTAAGTTATACTGGCGCTATAGATAAAATTTGTCTAATGGTTCGAAGCTCACGGCGTGTGCGAGAGCGGTTTGCCTCCGACGCTTCTTTTCTCCCCTCTCTATATCCTTCTACTTCGTTTTATCCCCCCCCCCCCCTCTCCTTCTCGTCGACCTCGTACTCTTCATCCTCTCATTTTAGCCTCCGGGTTTTCAACCCAGCAACCAGCAAAACCCTCTTTCTCTCATTTTCCTCCTTTCCGTCTTGTTCTTTACGTCTACTTTTTTTTTTTTAATACTTTTTGCTTTTCTCATTCGTTCCTTTTTCCTCGAAACTTCATCCCCACTCTGCCGCCTCCCTTTGGCTTTTTGCGCTGGTGTGGCAAAGGAGTTTGAAAGAACTTCTTAAAATAAACGGCTCTTGCAGGGCCACGAGTACGCTTGCATTATACTCTCAGCCATTTCGATATATGTACACAGGAACATGAATTCCTTATGTGTTTGGAGGGCGGAGGGAGAGGAGGGGGGAGGGGGGCAAATGGAGGAGTGGAATACAATGGGAATGACTTTTTTATCGGAGGGTTTTTCAGTTTTTGATGGCGTAATTGGGAGTTGGGCTATTCATTGTAGAATGAGCTCAAGGATTTTCGTGGAATGAAATGGTTTGTTCGAGGGGGTTTTGTGGCTTGATTCGTTTGCTTTGAGAGATATGCGGGAAAATATTGTTCGGCCATTGTACAGAATGGATGGAAATTAAGTATCAATTATTTGGGATGTTTTTATGAGTGAGGAGGATGTCGTGGAGATTGGAATTTTTTACTACATCTGTTATGACGAGACTATTTGTTTAATATACAAGGAAAATTTATTAAAAAATAGGACAAAAGAGTAGTGAGAGGAAGCTTCCCTCATTTCGTCACGCCCATTATTACCAATCGCGACCTCATACTCTTCTATTCGGTGCTACCCTCCGACACGATTTGTATTAATTGAGTAAAAGTAAAAGAACCGTTACAATGAGAGAAAAATCATTGTTAATTAAGAATAACATTACCTGGGCGAAGATACTAATGTCTGAAAAATTGACCAGAAAACAATATCAAACAATGACAGAAACAATTTTTCAGAATTTTCTTTTGCATCTTCGAAAAATAAATAAATATATAAAATTATATTTTTCTGACAATTTTTTATTGATGAGTTTCCTGGGAAATTCAATTTGATTTTGTCTTGAAAAAAGTTGGAAAAATAGTGACAATCAGGGGATTCTATTAATTAACCTGTGAGTTATTTCTTTTTTGGATTATTCCGACCTTCATTACTTTATTGCAATTGTAATCGACTACATTTCTCCGTCTACTCCCAACCCAGCAAAATTTCAATTAGAGCTCTCAAAACTGCTCATCCACTCAATAACTATTAATGAAAGTTTGGAGGGTAACATTTATTTTCCATGTAATCGAGACTCCAGTTGAAAATCCCTCGTCACAATATTTTGAACAATTGCAAATATTTCTGTTTATTTGCTTTGCGCATATATCGAGATAAAGGAGTCATTTCGAGTTGCGAACCCGAAGCATCTGTATTCATGGGTTTTTAATGAGGTAAAATGGAATGGGACTAGTAACCGTTAGGACCCGTAAGTGAATTTGATGGGAGACAATGGTACTCGTGATTAGGCGAGGTACCACAGAATATAACCATGACCCCCTGATTCTACCGATTGGAAATTGGTCTGAGAGGCTGAAGTTAGGGATATTGTCTGGTTCTAACCCTTATACTTTGCCTGTTGTACCATCCCTGAATGTTTCCGTTTCTCTCGTTTTACCAATTCGTATCGATTCTCGATACTACTGTGGCTTGACCGAAATACGTGGATATACAGTGGACATCGTAATCACACGGAGTAGGAAGAGTATCTCTTCAGTAGGGCAAAAAATCGGAAAAAATTGAAATGAAAAAGAATTTTTTTTAGTCGAAGGAGTCTAAAAATAAATCTGCCGCAAAAAAAAAATTTAATCGAAGGTTACTTCGAACATTTTCACCAATTTTAGGTAGTGGCTCGGAGAATTGAATAGTCCTTTTTTTTAATAAAATAAAAGAATTAACGGATACAAATTCAGGGGTTGCGGTCTGCGATCGATTGCATCATCTCCAGTGATATTGGACGTCGGCTTTAGGTGGAGGATTCTCCATCTCAAACGGATACCTCGGCATGTAAATATATCATTCGTAAGTGAAGCTTTCATCTGTTCAAACGTAAAGCTCTTGAATTTGCGACCCTCATTTTTTTATACTGTTAGATGAAACCAACGATGATAAAAAAAAAATTTTGGATGTCTATCGCAGATATTTAACATTACCGATGTTAAAGGCAGACTTTGTTTTTGAATTCCGAGAATTCGTCTTATAAAAAATTGGCAACAAATCCTCAAGCGATGAAATTCCAGTAATGATCCGGATGATTAAATAGATTGTTCCATTTTTTCTTTGTCTTCATCTGGTTGATTTTGCATTGTGCAATCTATTGTATTTTATACAATAATTCTATCTATATCCTAGACGAACGCTTCTGAATGTAAACATAACATTGGTAAGTGAACCTTTCATCTGCTCAGATGCAACCCTCTCAACATCCGTACCACATTTGTTTATAATACTAGATGAAAGCGAAGCTGAGGGAAAAATTCCAATGTCGGTCATTCCATTCCCAAGCTCGAGGTCAAGATCTGCTTTACCAGCTGTCGGTTTATTTATTTGATTAGCTTTTCCTCATTTCTAAAAAAATTATTCAATTGCTCATAAATTACTGGACTCTGGAAATTAGGTAAAAGACTGAGTAGTCATAGAGCTAGAAATCCAATAGTTCCAGACCGCAATCGATTGACGACTGACCCTCGCCTTCGGCCATCGCATTCGGGAGGCACTCCAATGCCTCCAACGTCAACATAATATTTGTAAGTGAAGTCTTTATCTGTTCATACGTAAAACGCTTGGCTAGGCATTCCATTTTGTTTATAATATTTGATAATTGATGGCAGAGAATATTATATTAGATTAGTGGAGGAATCCTGACCTTAAGAATACTATCAGTAATTAATTTGATTTTCTGCGCAATCGATATGTTCTCCCAAAAGAATTCTTCTGATGACAAAGCGACGGAATACCCACGAGTATAAGACACTGCTGGTCACTTAATATGTAAGCCCTGTGTCAGCCATTGAATACGAAATGGCTCCCTATCTAATCTACTCTACCGCGATCTATAATATGAATCCACGAGAAGCCCAAGGCCAATCACCCCTTAACCCACTGGTCTCGCCCCGGGATATGACCGATGGATTTTGACTCTCATCATTATGTTAGTCTCGAAGCGCACTTCGCAAGTCCCCCTTCCGGACTGATATTGCTTGCAGTAGTAGTGCATTCACTTACTGGGTTCTAGTGGTATCGGATTCCAGAATGAGGGCGCACATCGCGTTTCATGAAAGACAAATTCTCCGTCTATGCATAAGTGGATTCCCTCCAGTATTGCAATAATTCTCGAAACTGTTGTTTATAAACGACAACAGAATGCCTGATAGGAATTTAATGATGAAGAACTTCGAACGTCTGTCATTTTTTGTGACAAATTGGGCGGAGCTTCGTCCCACTAGACTTTTAGTCACATTCAATAATTCTAAAAAAAGTCATGCAGCTCCGCTTACATCCATGTCAGCTATCGATGTCATAATTGACAGTTAACCTGTCAATTTGACCCACAAAATATCGCTCAACCCTCAAAGTTAATCTTCATTTCAATCTCCAGCGTTGAAAATCAATATTTCTTCCAAGAAATAATTGCAATATTGTCGTCTCACTCGTTAGCTTACTCTCTGATCTTTATTTGACCTTCAAATATCAAATACCGTCCTCAGACGAGATGAATAGTGTAACACGTTTTGTGACGAAATGGGCGGAGCTTCCCCCCACCAGACTTTTAGTCTCATTTATTCGCTCTAAAGAAAGTCGTGCAGCTTCGCTTGCGTCCACGTCAGCTATCGATGTTATAATTGCTAGTTAACCCCACAATTTGACCCACTAAATATCGCTCAACCCTCAACTAACCTTCATTTTCATCTCCACCGTAGAAAATCAACATTTCTTCCAATAGGTCACCAGAATCTTTTCATCTCGCTCCTTGGCCTAGTCTCCGACTTACCGTTGAACTTCGAATCTCAAATATAGGACTCCGATCTGAAATGCCGGAAATGGTTTTCTCTGGAAAGTTTTCCAGCACGTTCCAACAAACTGTATTTCTCTCCCATTCCCCGCATGCCACTCTGTACATGTCTGCATGTGTGGATATAGTCCAAGTATCACGTGGTCTGCCTATTGGCTTTGAAGGTTTTTCACAATTACATTTAGATGTTTTCTTTTTCGGCAGGTCTTGCCTGATTTTAAACTCTGTACATCACGTATCTCTGTGAACTCTATTCACTTCTACTTTTGAGTACAAATCTAACAGCATGTGTCGTAAAAAAGAGCGGAGGACCTTATTTGAGATTCGATTTTAGCGAGTTGATTTTACCCAATGAATGGACGTAGAAATTTAGCCTCTAATTTTTATCCTCTCGTTTCATTTGGAGTCATCGATTTCACTTGCATGAGGACTAATTTCCTGATTTATAACCCAGACCATCCTCGTTCAAGTCCAGTGGAGACCTGCGGATGAATACGGGGCGGTGACCTCGTGAATCTTCCCGAAGAAGTGGAGATGGTACAGTGTGAGTGGGATAAAAATTGTGAGAATCCATTCTGAGTGAGTGCGAGAGATCAAATGGCGTTGTAAATGGAGAAGGAAAAAATTGAAAAAGAGAGTGGGGATATGTTATCGTTTACAAATTGTGGCCATTCGATACAAATCGTCGGTTACGGGTTGTTGCACACAGTGGGTGACACAGCATCGATTCCATTCGCTCTACTGTAAATTCATGAGTTATCTGGAAATACTTCTTGAGAATACATTCGTTTTACCACTTTCACCGCAGTGTGATTACCGTTTTTATCTGCATTTCTTGGTTTATGAAGGGATAGAATTTCAAGCTATGAATAATCATGGGGAATTTGGGAGACCGTAGAGATCATAATACGGATTTCTCAAATTTTTTTATGCTGTTGACTAGTGCACTGGCAAAAAAAATATAATTTTTCCGATCAAGTGATCTTCCGACAAGAATTTTAAAGCCATTTTTACTATAAGGATTTGGAATATTTGTTTGTTCGTAACAAATGTTTGGCAAATTTATATCAATTCTAATCTCAATCTTCATCTTCGTTTCCTCTATGGTTACAACCGCCCTAACCACTGCGAACATAACTGCAGAATCAAAACAAGAATTCCAAAAAATTCAGGTTTGCTATCGAGTCTTCTTGAAATTGATATTCACCGAACTTTATTTTCATTCTTAGAAAGCATTAAAAAAACTAAATTATCGAAAAGTTAGAATGAATTGAGCGGTAATTATCCCAATGCCTCATTCCCTCAATTTGGCAATAGATTTAGTTCACTTCTACTTTACCCCCATTGAAAAACTTATTCGGCAAACTAGAAGAGGTGGAAAAAGTTTTCGGTGGTAGTGACGATAAATCGCTAGGATTAATTCCAGTTCGGTAGGTGGATCGCCAGCTAAATGGTAAATTTAACAGAACCACCGCTAAAGAAAGAGAGTGTAGGAAGTAAGGGCGATAGGGAGAACTGTTTTAACACACAAAAGAAGGAAATGGCGGAGGGTGAGGAGGATGGGGAAGGCTGAAGGGGTAACTCTCTTTCCCTGTTGAGAGAGTTTCTGTACGCCGATGGAATTTTCACCCTGACGTTCGACGTCGTTGTCGGAGTGACTGACATTTCAACGGGGGTCAAGCAGTTGGGTTGAGGCTATTCTCCGTTTGCTTGTCCCATGAAAACTTTGGCAAACGAAATTCAGCGGACGTGGGCAGGTTACCCACGTTAAACGATCAATGTTAGAATATTTTACTAATTAAATTGAAGGGGAGATGGATAGGTAGATTCAACTTGTGCAATATTACAGACAATGTTGACTTGTTGTACTTGTCCTCTAACAACAACCAGAGGAGGAACATATAATTTTGGTAAAAGGATCGTAATTCATCATAGAATAGTGAGGGAATTTTCCAGTGCATTGTAGCTTAAATTAAAATTATTCCATTGCTTCAAAAAAAATCTCCAGAATATGAACGATTATATGCTTTACGGCTTCCATGTTATTCGGAATCTCATGAGTATTTTCAATTCGCGAAATTTATTTTGTGTATCTGAACTCTGAGACTTTATCGCTCATTTTTTAAATATCACAATCAACAATATTATCATCATTATTTAATACCCATTAATTTCAACGAAGTACACAACGCTCGAGATAACATATCTTCATCGTGATCATATCCCCTCCAGCTCAAAATAGTTAGTAACTTTGTACAGAATAGATTTTCCAAACTTTCGCATGGGAACCCTTATTTGGTCGGCTGACCAAGCTGAAAGGGGTTCACGTCCCGCCGAGTTAGCTTAGGATTGTCGTTACTAACGCAAATGAAACTTGGAACGATAAGTTACAGCTATACCCCCCCTCCTTTTGCTGCCATCCCCCTCTTTCGGCTCTATCCAAGGTTACTTAAGGCAGAAGTAGTGTCAGCACAAAGTTCCATTCGAGCAATAGGCTATGAACTATATCTTCAACTCCACTCACTTCGCTTTACAGCCATTTATACAGATTTTCATTCTTTCTCACTGGACTTTTTCTTACTCTGTAACGAATATAAATATCTCAGTGCAATATCACACGAACAGTTGCATAAATGTTTTTCACTTCTTTCTGAAAACTTTGCTCGAGGTTATTATTGTATCACAGAAGAGTTCTTACTCAAAAGAAATGCTTTCCGGATTTTTTTATGAAGAACTTGAGAGCTGTGCATATTGTGAGGAAACTTGTCTCACTGCGACAGCTTTCCCGAGATCCTTCTTGTCTACTTTATGTAATCAAAAGATAGGAAACGAGTTGATGAGGTATAATCAATCCTTTAATATTTTACTTAACGCCTTTTAAGGTTACTCCAGTCTTCAGAAAGCTTCCACCTGAAAAATGAGCACACCTACTAAAATATTTATCACTTATCATCGGGTCTACCATTTTAAAAAGAGTCGTAGAAGGAGATAATTTTGTAATTATGAAAGTCGTATAAAATTTCTGCGTTCAAGTCGGTTAAAAAATTAATTGATCTATGTGATAGAATGGTCGGAAGCTGTCTCTGATATCAGAACACGCGGTAGCGTATCGTCCAAGTTAATTTTTGGAACAACTTTGGAATTTTTCTTATTAGATTTCCTATATTTGTTTCCGTCGTTTGAAGTATAAACAGAGGGTTATATAAATTTTTTCACTTCATTCTGGGAAATTTCCTAGAAGTTATTAGTGCGTTAGTGAAAAGTTGTTACTCAAACGAACTGCTTTTCGATTTTTTTATGGAAAAGTTAGAGACTGTTCTTATAGTGAGGAAGCTTGTTCCGATATAACCCGCTTCAAAGATGATTTTTGTCTACTCTAGACGATCAAACGATGGGGAATGAGTTTATGAGGCATAATCCGTCCTTTAATATTTCACGCAACGACTTTTAGGGTTACTCAAAGCTTCTCGAAACTTTCATGGAAAATATGAAAACCTCTCGTGAAATATTCATCACTCATCGTTACATACGCAATGCTTTGATAGGGTTGAAGATCTGGACAACTTCATACCTCTGACAGTGCTACTGCAGTCTACGGTTTGACGATTCATCGATTTTTCCCATATAATGGTCAGAAGTCGACTGAATTGATGCACAGCCATCGACCTTAACTCAGTTGGAACTTTTGTTTACCTTCTGATGAATATAAATAACTCTTTGTTTCCAACTTTGTTTGAAGCTAAAATTCTATTACCGGGACTTCTTCCTCAAATGAGCCGCTTTCGTGATTTTCACCGAAAACTGAAGGCCTGTTCATATGTTAAGGAAATGTCTCACTGAATCTATCTTCAAAGATGATTTCCGTCGACCTTTGAACATGAATGAAAAACTGCTCGACGCGATCAAAGGATGGGAAATGAGTGGATGATCCATAGTTCATCCCTTCATATTTCGCTTGACGACTTTAAGGATTACTCCCAGTCTTACAAAGCTTCCAGGTAAAAAATTAAAACCTGATAAAAAAGTTCGTTTCTCTTGATTCATCACTCGTCATGAGATGCTCATCTTTTGCCGAGGGTCAAAGAACTAGACAATTCCGTCGTTCCAGCAGCCGTATACAATCTCTTCCCCCGGAAGTCAGCGTTGCGGTTTGGCAACTAATCGAATTACACGGTACAATGGTCAGAAGTTGGCTATATATACGCCCGGCTTCTCCCGAATCGTTAAGCAGAATTCAATTTGTGTTTAATTTACAACGAGGACATCTTCAAAGTTATCATGATGTACCTTCACGAGCACTCATTTATCATTCATTAGGACAAATTATATTGCCAAGTTTATATCAGCGTGTATGTGTCGACAAGTAATCTCAAACTTTGGGGGATAAACTTGCACACCGAGTGCTGCAGTGAATCTTCTAATGAGAAATGGAATTCTAAATCATTAAGTTGTCATTGATTAAGAGGTCTACTCGTTAATTAGAGAATTGCTGTGCCTACAGACAATGGAATTTTTGAAGTCCTCAATTCTTTCTAATCGGTGGGATAACGTCCGTGAGAGGTGGACGAACGGAACCTGAATCTTCTTCCAGACTGAAATCCTCGTCATTGGTGTAATCCGCATTAGCTAATTGGTCCAAACGCTAACACGTGGCGGGGTGGCACGGGTGATGTAGGAGAGGGAATGCCTCTAAGGAACCGAAAGTCATGGAAATTCAGCAGCACTACGGCCCAAGTTTGAATTGGATGAGGCTGCCGACCGGCAGACTCCGAGCATCCCCCTTCTGCGCCCTTCCTCCCCTCATCGACTCTACTACTTGTCTCGCTGGGGTGCACCATCTGACTCAGCTGGCTCAGCATTAAGGGCGATGGGTGCAATTTTTGGAGCTGACAAGTTGGAAAAAAATGCTTTTCAACATCTGTACGACCCTGTTCACAGGGCCTGAGGCCCTTCATTTTCTCATCAACCGTGCCTCTGCTCCCCAGAATGGAAATGGGTAGACTGAGTAATAAACAAAAGGACTTTGAACGTCTGTAGGACCCTCTTTAAAAAGGCTAATAATCTTTTCCCCCAATAGTTTGAAATTTTACGAACCCTCAAAATGATTGCAACTGTTGAGGTTTTAACTCGAGTGATTGTTTAATGGTTCTTTTACACATTTACACTGAGACATTTGGTGAATTGTTCATGTGCTTATTGTGCGTGGCAATGGGTGGAAATTTTTAATATGTGACCAAAAATTTCTCTACAGCTACTAAAAAATTATTACATGAAAATTCAATTGAATACTAATTACCTGCTCGTCAATTTCCAGTCCACTGAAGATGAGCCCGCTGAGGAGGAATGAATTGAGCTCGACGAGAGATTCAATCCTTCTCCAGCCCCTCTACCTCCAAAGCATCAGATACAAAAGCAAGCTTATGTACCTAGCTCGCCATTCGCCAGTAATCGTGTTTTCATATTTTACGATAGAACGAAAGTTCCGCTCGCAGTTCTCATTCCCCAGGGGACCATACATACACATCATATCCACGGTCTCGACGTGTACAATAGAACACGGTTTGGCCTTCATTTTCACGTACTAGTAACCCCATGCATATTCGAAATATATTTCATCAGCAAAGAAGAATGAATTTGCGATTCGTCGAGGGTTGAACGGTTGAATTGGGTTTTCCAACAGTCAAAATTTTTTTAACATTATTCTATATTCATTTTGCCCAACTGTCACGAAACTCGACGATTGTATACATGAGCTTACTCCACTTTCCATTTGTTTTATAAACATTGAACATGTGGAGTAGTGGGTGCAAACTGCAAGGGATACATAACATTTCGCACACGTATGCGTCGCGAATACACTGTGTGGACTCTTGGTTGGGTATTCGAGTGAATTTCCATGCATAATGCATTCTTCGGCAATTCTATCCTGTGCTTCGTGCTCCCTCGGCTCTCTCTCTCTCTCTCTCTCTGTCTCTCTCTCTCTCTTCCTCTCCGCCAGCTTGTGCAGACACCACTTCCGGGTGGTCTGCATTGTTCAAAAGAAAACAAATAATATTGTTAACGTGACTCAACCCGGGAGAAACTATCGTTTCGTTTGTGCTGCCATTGGTACACACTGGGTCTACACTTTTCCCTGTATATTTTGAAATTTTAGATATGAATTGTCGATTGTTAGTACCTCCGGAAATACTTGGATTTCAACACATGTTTTGTATATAAAAGCTGCAATTTTGCGGATTGTGAAGGTGGAGACTACATGTCTTGCTTTTTTTATACTAGTGCCCTTTCGTTCGGGTCTTTTGCTTTGTTTATTTTGTTTTCGTATCTTCTGGGCTTCTGAATCGCAGAGTGAAATTGAGGTAATTGATGATCACTTCGTTATTTAATGAGTGTTCAAAAACTGTGGGAATTAGGAATCGAAATTTAGTTGCATTAAAATTCTAAGGGAGTGTTAGGTCTTTCTAGGGACTTTGAGTAGTTTCGTTTGTTCAGAATTCTTCAAGTACTGAAAAAGACAGTACCATAAATCGGATTTCCCAGTCAATATTCATATTTTCTATTGGATTAAGGGACGAAAATAAAAAGTCTCTCAGTAAATTTAAAATTACTCTTTAATAATTTTCACTCGATACTCTGCATAGTCAGGAGGCACTTGTCATTTTGTTGGCTTACTGAAGACTAAAGAGAGATTGCCAGTGAGGTCCTAGGTTATGGTATACCCAAGAGGGTAATGAAATTTTCACCCCCTGAAGATACATTTGCATTCGCACCGTGACAATTCTGGTCGCCATGTGTAATTAGGAAGAAGGAAAAAGACGACGGGGGAACGCCCAGCAACAAAAGGTCCCGAAGGAGGGCCTTATGGCAATCGAGAAACCTTTTCATTAATAGAAAAATATAAGAACGGTAGAACGAGGGCATTTTGTCCCGGGCAAAAGCCCCAAAATTCCAAATATTTATGTTTGAATTAGTTGTTCATTATTTCTCTCATTGTGAATAGCAATGCCTTTGCCTCTTAATTCTCACGCCCAAATAAATTCACCTCTGGGATAGCAGCGAAATTATTGTAATGTTCCTGTGCATATATATATTTACACAATTAGTAAATAGTTCTCATCCTTTTATGCAGCGTTTCGTTTCGGTCGCCTTTCTCCTAGATCTTGCTTGTGTACGTTTATTCGTACCTGCGTTTATACTGGAGTGTTACCTGGAAATTGCGTTGAATTCAGTTGGAAAAACAGCCCCAATTCCAGAGACGTGGATATGTTTCGTTTGTTATAAGCGAAGAGGGAATGAAAGTTGAAAGCAGTAAAACGCTAATAGCTCGTTATTCTGTATACTTTTGCCTCGAAGTACCGGCACTTTCGAGAATAATAATGCAGTTGGGATTTTCGGAAAATAATTCCTGCCTTAATGAGCTGTTTATTCTTCTGCCGAAGAAGAACTGGAAGAATTAACATGAAGGGGATTATGATTTCCGCCATTATTCATTATCTTCTTCGTTATTTGCAATGATTATCCGCGCAAGCTCTTTCATATTATCAGAGACTAAGGATTGCAATGGGGGACTTTAATGCGTTGGACCGGGGATTGAAATACGCAAGTAAGGATTTTATGTTCCATTAAAAGAGAGAAATTCTCCTCTCCTCCTGTGCTTGCCATATTCGTATTGAGCGCAGTTACATGTTTCATTGAATATTTCGAAAGACACTAAAATATATACAACAAATGCCCTCTCCCTGGGCCTCTGGTCCAATGCACTCAATAGTTCCTTGTTTACAGATTTATTTGCTTTAAACTCAAACAAAACACGAATTTCTCAGAATTCTCCGTTGTAAAAATGTTCTTTCCATTCCCAAGTAAAAATAGGAAATATAAGATTATATTTTCTTCTATTACCCTTTCATTTGAGAAAAAAAATATTCTTAATATACTATACATCTATACTGTATAGTATAGTAAAAAAACCGTGATACTCTGTCGGTATATATATGGAATGTATATAGTATATACCTATAACATATCTACAGTATATATATAATAGGCGAGTTCCAGGACCGATCCTGGAACTATAACATATTTTATGTTGTTGTCATGCCGAAAACATACGCGCATCATCTAGCGTGAACTCCACGAAAGTGGAGAAAGTGGAGTTCTATATTGTTATGGAATTTTTGCGGTCAGAAGGGGCCGCAAAAAGGGGCGGCGAACATTTCCCTTTTCGATAGGTGTATTTCTATGTATTTTCGGCTCAGGAACCCAATGCGGTTGACCAGGAATACACCCAGTGAAGGGAAAAGGGCTCGCGTTACGTTTTTCGGCTTTTGCGGCGTAAATATTGGAGATATCGCGATTCTAAGCGTATTCTGGGATCATTTCGTTTTTTGGC
>JAPYZM010000610.1:0-17657 GCA_030522845.1 Psyttalia concolor
TGGACGAAATTACCAAATTTTCAAGTGGAGATTGAATAAAAAATAAAAAAAAAATAATAATAACTTCTGGCGGGTTTTCCTCAAATTTCGGTGGAATTTTTCCGTGAAAAGTGAGCGAATTCTGAAAATAATGACTAAACAATGGGACAATTGCTTTTGTTGAAGACGATTCTTATTTATTTATTCTTTCTCATTCGAAAGTTGTTGTTTTTTTTGTTCAATGGGCCTCACGTAAATTTCTAAATCGCCGTCGGGAGTGTATGATGCACGAGGAAATGACCGAGACTCGATAACAAGCTGTTCATGACAGCCGTAAATGTTTTGTAATTCACTGACAGAAGGTGTCAATTACATATGTTTGCGCATGAGATAAAAAGAAAATTTGCAATTTCCCTATTCCCCTAAAAATTCAGTCTCAAACCTGACTAAATCCAAAACTAAAACTCGTAAAAATTCCGGGTAAATAGAATAAATTCAAATTAAAATAAAAATTTCCGTAGACAGTAAATTCCCTCGCCAAGAGAATTTGCCCATTTCAGCGGTCCCTGGTTTTCCTCATTTGTCAGTGGCGGATAATTCACTCGTCTCGATAATTGTTTTCTCCCAGTGACCGTAGAAGTCAAGATTCCATGAAGTCTCCAAAAATCGATCTTCATCAATACCTCAAAATATTTCCAATTAATTATTCTTCCAACAAAAAGTTTAAATCGAATTTTACCCTGGGAATTCCGGGAATTTGTTTAACCAAAACAGTGCATCCCCAGGAGCCGCTGAGTGACTTTGACCTCACTAACTCCCCCGAGATCCCCCATCTGATTGAATTATCAGCGATCTCCAGCTGGTAACCGAAAACGGAAGTATTGTTAACGTTATTAATAGAATAAACACGATCGATTGAGAAATCCTAACGTAACCGTGACTTTCGGCGGCGCTGAGGAGTAGGAGGAGGTGGAAAGGGAGGGCAAGATATAGCGGAGGTTTGAGCTGTGCTGAAATACTTTCACCTTTCCCCGTTATGAGATCACCCATCTGTTTTTATGTCCCTTTTTCTCTCGATCCCGTCCACTTTAAAGTAGCGCTTATGCATACATGCGCATAAACCCAAAAGACGAAAGAAAAAGCAAAAAAAAAAAATGATTAAAAGACCAGCAAAAACTCAATGGTTTCTCAATTTTCAGGTGAAATGAGGGAAATGGATAATTCCTGACTTCCGGCATACGATGAATCAACGAAACACAGACGGGCGGGGACTCGAAAAAATCGAAACGAGACCGCCTGAGATGTCAATTAAAGTCAATCAAGTTCAAGGATAGACATTTAAAAAAAAAGAAGAAGAAAAAAAACCAACTGGACAATTGTAAAAATGGTGTTAAGTGCAGTTGTTGTAGCGACAGCATTGAAAGGTGCCATTGGACTTGTTGGCACAAGTCTTTGGCTGGTTCCACTGCTGATAGCCGGCCTATCCTATTACCGTTATGATATACTGGATCCAGAGAGTCGGCCAATCGATCGTCGCCCCCTCAATCCTGAGTATGATTTTGTGATTGTCGGTGGTGGTTCAGCAGGTGCTGTTGTTGCTAGTCGTCTATCAGAAATAGCTGAGTGGAAAGTATTGCTGCTGGAGGCGGGTCCTGATGAAAATGAAATAACAGATGTGCCGTCCTTGGCAGCCTATCTCCAACTGACCAAACTCGATTGGAAATATAAAACCGAGGCCACAGGTCGTTCATGCCTTGGTATGATAAATGGCAGGTGTAATTGGCCAAGAGGCAAAGTTCTCGGTGGCTCGAGTACCCTAAATTACATGCTCTATGTGCGTGGAAATAGACTGGACTACGATCACTGGGAGGCACTTGGCAATACTGGCTGGGGATACAATCAGGCGTTGTATTACTTCAAAAAATCAGAGGACAATAGAAATCCCTACTTGCGAAAGAGCCCTTATCACGGTACAGGTGGTTATCTTACTGTTCAGGAGTCACCCTGGAGGACACCTCTGGTGGTGGCGTTTGTCCAAGCTGGCACTGAATTAGGATATGAGAATCGTGATATCAATGGAGAGTATCAGACGGGTTTTATGATTGCCCAGGGGACAATTCGCCGTGGGGACAGATGCTCAACAGCCAAAGCATTTCTTCGACCAGTTAGACTGCGGGAGAATCTCCATACAGCTATGAATGCACATGTGACAAAAATTTTAATCGACGCAAGATCAAGAAGGGCTGTTGGTGTGGAGTATTATCGCGATGGGAGAAAGCAAATAGTCAGGGCACGCAAGGAGGTCATCCTATCAGCTGGCGCTATAAATAGTCCCCAATTGCTGATGCTCTCAGGTGTTGGCCCTAAAGAACACCTTAGTCATATTGGAATTCCAGTTCTCAAGGACGCACCAGTTGGCAATAATTTGCAAGATCATGTGGGCATGGCTGGTCTGACATTTTTAGTTGATAAACCAGTTGCCATTGTCCAGGATCGCTTTCAAGCAGCACCAGTTACCATGAATTATGTGGTAAATGGTAGGGGACCTATGACAACACTTGGTGGTGTTGAGGGTTATGCATTTGTTAATACTAAATATGCTAATGAATCGGGATTGTATCCGGACATTCAACTACACATGGCACCAGCATCCCTCAGCTCTGATGCTGGTGTACAAGTGAGAAAAATTCTTGGGCTTACTGATGAACTCTATGATGCTGTATATCGACCAATTACCAATAAAGACGCCTGGACAATAATGCCACTGCTGCTTAGACCAAAATCAAGAGGTGTAGTGAGACTGAGAAGCTCAAATCCCTTTCAAAGTCCCATTGTCGATGCCAATTATTTCGCCAATTCTGAGGACATTGCAAAACTTGTGGAAGGGGCTAAGATTGCTGTGAGACTTGGTGAGGCCAGGGTCTTCAAGCAATTTGGATCTAGGCTCCATCGTCTGAAGATTCCTGGATGCAAACATCTGAAATTTGGCTCCGATGCCTACTGGGAGTGTCACATTCGACACATCACTATGACTATTTATCATCCTGTTGGAACTGCCAAGATGGGACCACCTGCTGATCCTGAGGCAGTCGTCGATGACAGACTGAGGGTCTATGGAGTCGATGGATTACGGGTAATTGATGCCTCTATTATGCCTACTATCTGCAGCGGCAACACCAATGCACCTGTCATTATGATTGGGGAGAAGGGCTCCGATCTTATTAAGGAGGACTGGATGGGCCTTCAGCGCAGATAGCATTTCTAGGGTTTTAAACATTCAATGACTATTTTAATCCAATTAATGTTGTGTATTTGTGAGTGCTTGGAATCGGTATTTCACCAGTCCAAGGTCGAGTCCAAGGTTGGCTGCTGTCTCTTCAATAGAAAATCAAATCTAGAGAATATGTCGATATATTTTAAGAAGTGGTCAGCTGGAGCATTGTCAACCTTTACTGGACTCATTGTCTTCTCAATTCGAAGAAAAAAAGTAGAACCCATGGACTCTTTCTACTGCAAACTAAATGAGACCCTTAAACTTGTCAAAATGTGTTCAACGACTATGGACAATTGGAGAAGGTATTTCCGTGCCATTGAGCTGCATATTATCATTCATGAGTAATTGAGTATTGCAGATACGAACAAGTCAACCGAAACTTTTGTAATTAATCGAATGATAAACGAACAAACGACTCCTAATGTGAGATAATTTTTTTAAACTCGTTTTCTTCTTTGTAAATAAAAATAAAGATTTGTTATTGTTTCTACATTTTATAACCGTACGCATTCTATTTTATCATTCACTGTGAAAATTGCTCGTGCTTCGTGGAAGCCAGACAGCAGTTAAAACCTTTTACCCTCGAGTGAGCTCTACGCAGAGTTTATGCTCATGCTCACTCAAATTTATCGCACGACTAAATCGGGGGAAGTAAAAAAAATAAACGGCGAAGCGTCGTCGCTACATGCCTGGACAATTTGTACGGTAGGACTATTCTAGTTTTCTGGAGATCGATAAATGCCGGAGTAGACGAGCAAAACCTAGTCTGGTCTGTTGGACAGCGTCAATATGGAGATCGTATCTCTAGTTATGATGACTAGCTGCCCTCAGTATGAAGGCTTGAACTACTCTAGGACAACTGATTTCAATCTAATTCGTAATTTAATTGAATTTCATTGAAATTGTTTTTAAAGTGGTCGAAATAAAGTTATTCCCATTTTTCTCTTGTCAGCTGTTTGTAAATTTAACTCAGTCATTTTCAAATATTTCGCTCGACTATTCAAAATGAAGTGGAAAGTTTTAATTGCCGTGGGCTAATTATTAGATTGCAGTTGATTTGGTGTTAATTTTTGCAGAGTAAATAGATTTAAATTAGATTTTTTGTTAGTCAGTTCGTGGGGTAACGTTTGATGGCTACCCAGCGGACATTAAACTCTACCCACAGGCTGAATAAGTAAGACTATTGTTCATTATTCGACTGCGAAGTACTTTTTATTTGTCAATGCTCAAAAGAGCCAGAAAACTTTTTCACGTCCTCACCGACGATTACTACTATTGTTTGCGCTAAAATAATAGATACAGCAATGACAAATTGCATAATTCTGGGTGATCTAATGAATAATTTAATCACTAAAATTATGCGAAATTGTATGGAAATAGCCGTGGACAATTTGTTCCGTAGAACTTCTATTGTTAACTTCATAGAACCAAAAAAATTAATATCGATTGTACTCTCGCGATTACTGCGTGAAATTTTCCATCCATGAAATCAAATTCACTTCCATAAGATTTATTAACTTCCCGATTTGTCAGATAGTGATTGCCTCTGATTTTACAAAAGTTGTTTTTTATTCTACGTCTTCGCTCAGTCGTGAAATCTAAATTAATTATTAAAGCCACAAAAAAGGTTCCTGATATTTCCTTTATCGTATTTTCCTATCCCCAATTGTCACGTAAATAATTAATACGTCACTATTTAATCATTTATTATCACACGAGGACAACTTGAAAGTTAAAAAAAGTAGTTATTGAGCTTTGTGAAGTCTCTTCCTCGCGTACCATATTTTATAATACTGGCAATAAAAAGAAAACAGTTTTTTAAGGTGTTTTACGCTTGCCAAGGCCCTAATGCACATTTTAACCCTGACATATTAATTTTTCTTATCAACATTTGAACAACAGAAAAAAAACAGAAAACAATAATTCACTCGCGTTTTCTCGAGTCTACTGGAATGTAAAATTACGAAAGAAAGAATTATTACAACGAGAGAATTGACTCCTCACACATATCATCCACAATTGATTATAAAAAAAAATTGAACACCGGAAAATAATTCTCTCCCCCCAAAAAGATCTGTCCCCCGTGCCAATATTTTATCTCTCCCTGTAGACTATTTTCTTCGGGCTCTTCCCACCCGCACAATTAATAAAAATTAACAGAAATTTAAAAAAAAACCCACTGACACTTCTCGTCTGTAGTAGCCTAACCAATGACGTTACAATTAAATTGAAATCAATGGAAAGTGGATCGCAATAACCCAAAAAAAATCCCCACCACAAATGCAATTGCTAAACTTTCATTTGCAATCCAAGTGAAAGAAAAAAAAAATCAGAAATCAATGGACAAGTCCTCAGCAACCTTCACACGTGCATATTTTTCACTTTTCACAAAAACAAGGCAATTGCAGAAACAACAATGCGACAATGATTGTTTCCTCGTAGTGAAAACTAACTGGAATTAAAATTCACGCAGGCATTTTGCCCGCAATACCTCGGCCATTCCAATCACGATTGAGTGTGACAGCAGAATAATTACGCAAACAGATAAAAGATGCAATCATGGGAATTCATACGTGTCATGAAAAAAAAAAGAATCCGGTAAGAGAGAGAGAGACGAAAAGTGACAATAGACGTCAGGCGTATTATATTGTAATGGACGACCTCTGATTGTCAATGCTTGAAAATTTTTTAATTCCCAATGGAGGTCGTTCCGCGTCAGCTGGAGGGATCAATGAAGACGTGAAGATACTGAGCCCGTCGCCAAGTGTCTTGATAGTACGCACATCGATATTGAACATAACACCACGGAAATGAGTAATCCCGAGCACATGCGATTGGTTGAACATTGTCAGCTACACCTTTGACACAATCCTCCCCCAGTGCTATTGTAAAATGAGGTATAAATACACGGCAATGATTTTTTTCCAAATTGTTTACCTCGTTCACTTGGAACACGCGCATCATGATGAAGCTATTGCTCATACTATTCAGTATTTTTATAACCTCTCAATCGCAGAGGATTTATAAAAATTTATACGGCCAAAAGCCATTCGCCAATGGTTTCATCAACACCCTAAGTACAGCAGCAGGTGCTGCCCAATTTGCCCAAGAAGGTGAAAACTTCATATTTGCCGAGCCACCAGACAAAACCCCAACAACTGGTGATGAGTTTGACTTCATTGTAGTTGGAGCTGGCACAGCTGGTGCTACAATAGCCTCAAGACTCACTGAAATACCAGATATTCGTGTGCTTCTCATTGAAGCAGGCCGAAGTGAGAATCTTGTCATGGACATACCAATGTTGGCTCATTATCTTCAGTTCAGTGATGACATCAACTGGAAGTACAAGACAGAGCCGTCCAACGGCTATTGCCGAGGAATGGTGGACAAACAATGCAATTGGCCGAGGGGTAAAGTCATGGGTGGCAGTAGTGTTTTGAACTACATGATAGCAACAAGAGGATTCCCCCAGGATTACGATAGATGGGAAGCACTGGGAAATCAAGGATGGTCATGGAGAGATGTCCTACCCTACTTCCAACGGCTGGAATCCTTGGGCATACCAGAATACAGAGCCAAGAGAAAAGTTTATAATCCTAATGGTCCAGTTTCTATCGAGCATCCAGCCTTTCATACACCATTAGCTACAGCATTTTTAGAAGCAGGACTTGAACTTGGCTACAATATCATCGATTACAATGGTGGTGATGAATCCATTGGATTCTCATACCTTCAGACAACAACGAGAAATGGAACGCGAGTGAGTAGCAGTGTTGCTTATCTTCATCCAGTGAAATCAAGACAGAATTTGGTGGTCACGAAAAATACATTGGTTAGAAAATTGTTGTTTGATGAGAGTAAAAGCCAAGTAATTGGTGTGGAATACGTGAAATTGAATAGAATATATCGAGTTTATGCTAAGAAGGAAGTTATTTTGAGTGCCGGTGCCATTGGAAGTCCTCAACTACTGATGGTATCGGGTGTAGGTCCTGCTGAACATCTTCAAGAGATGAAGATTAAGCCAATTGTTGATCTTCCAGTTGGCCATAATCTGATGGATCACATTGCCTATGGTGGACTGATTTTTCAGGTTGATCAGCCCGTTGGTTATCGACTGAATGATCTGATGAATCCTGCCAATCCTTACATGATGGACTTCTTCTTTTATAGAAAGGGTCCACTGACATCACCGGGTGCATGCGACGCTGTAGCTTTCATCGATGTAGACCGGCCAAATGATCATACTGCTTATCCAAATATGGAATTACTCTTTGTAGGATCTTCCTTCGCTACTGTCAGCATTGTTAGACATGATTTAGGAGTTGATGAGAGGGTTTGGAATGAGACGTATGCGGCCCTTGAAAATACCTACACTTGGTCGGTCTTTCCGCTGCTGTTGAGACCCAAAAGCCGAGGCAGAGTTCTTCTAAGAAGTTCGGATATTCGCAAGAAGCCAAAGATTATAGCCAATTATATGAGTCATAAGGAAGACGTTAGAATTCTGATTAAAGGAATCAGGGAAACATTGAAGATTAGCCGGACGAAGGCGATGCGAAAATTTGGAACGAGATTGGCTGACACAAAACTCAAGGAGTGCGAAGGATTTGTTGATGATAGTGATGATTATTGGGAGTGTGCTACGAGAACTATTACAATGAATATTTATCATTATTCTGGAACGTGCAAGATGGGGCCTAGAGATGATCCAACTGCAGTTGTTGATTCACGGCTTAGGGTACGTTGACCTTTTTCAATTTTAATTATAAAAATCTAGTAAAAATTCTCTATCAGATAATCATCATCAAAATGACCGACCCAAGTTGATTGATGTCCGACAAGACAGACGCAAAAAATAAATGCGATTTTTCAATAGTTTTTTACCAAAACTCCAAGAAAATATTTATTGTTCTAATAAAAATTGAACAAAATTCCTCAGAAATTTTGCTATCGAATTTTTATTGTGTGCAATTTTTCTTTAGAAGTTTCAACGTTTCTTGTCTAAAGATTTTATAGTTCGAATAGAATTATTCCTCATTTTCGGAAAATTATCCTGGAACAGGTTTTCCCTCTCACTAACGGATAAACAATCCATTACATCTCCGATAAAATTGTTAAATACTTCTAAGAAAGAATAAAACGGGTTAACTAGGATTCAATGAATCCTTATCGCTAATCGTCATCATTTTTCCCCAGGTTCACGGTCTTAAAGGCCTGAGAGTAGCAGACGTTTCAATAATGCCTGAAATTATTTCTGGTCACACGAACATTCCCGCTTTTATGATCGGTGAGAAATTATCAGACATGGTAAAAGAAGACTGGAGATATCCAGTACACAAGGAACCCTAAACCCCCCAAGATGACTTCTCATCATTCATGCTGATGATTACGACGTAATTTAATAATTTATAAATACCTCATCCGTCAGCTTCACTCATGCATATCCTACGAAATTGCACGTACCTGTAATCATAAAAATAACCAAGTTATTTCATTTGCAAAGTATTTGCAAAGCATTTGCAAAGCAATGGCTGTTATGAAATTGAAAATAAAATACAATGATGTTGACCAAACTTCATGACATTCGACCTGCATTCAAATTGTCTGATTACTCTCAATTCAAATAAAACCAGATTACTCGCATAAGTAAACAATGAAACATAAAACGAGAGTGGCCAATGGCAGAGAAAGAGATTAAATATACGCGAAGTAAACATTATTAATACCCCAATCGTCAATACACCTATGCTGTTAGATTTTTGCCACTCAGTGTAAGAAGGGATGTATCCACTCGATTGGATAAATGTTACCTGTCTAGTTATGTATTACGTGAGCATCTTGAGAAAGCGCATTTCTCTCAGTGGACCTCTCAACCGCAGTGAGAATAACTGTGTCTCCAGTTCAATACTGCCTTTCTCAGTGGCCTCATCACTTCAAACTTTCCTCGCTCATTGAATGAGATATTATTATTCAATTGAGCCTAGTCAACCACTCTATAACTACGTTTAGTATTCATTTTGAGGTAAGAATAAACTGTCCATTCACGCAAAGAGAAAAATTCCTTAAAAATATTCCAGACCGCATTTTTTATGCAAAAAATACTCTTCAAAATTTTCTCGTAAGACATTAAAAGAAAATTGCAGGGCGAAAGCTGAATTTTTTGTTTTAGTTCTGGAATTTTTATAGAGTTAAACGTAATCTGTTGCGTGATTTACATTCAACAATTTCTAATTTTTTTTCCCCACTGTGAAATTGGACCACTTGTCTTAGAAATATATTGACTCTCTAAAAAAGTAATAGTTGAAAAAAAAAACTCATGTATTTGCACACTGATAAAATATGCATTGCGATATCATCTATGAGATCGAGAAAAAGAGAAAGTAATTTTTTTTCGCAATCTCCATGTGTACTAGCATCGAAAATGGAAAAATCAATTCAACATTCTTATGTATTCAATGCTAATTACTCTATCCTCTAATCATTGAATCTCTTTTTATCCGGTATAAGGAGTAATTAGCAGCAATGAAATTATTTCCGCCCACTTTATGAAATAATTGTCGTTGATAAATTTCCTGTTTCATTAATTCCAAGAAAATGGAGTTGCTGTCTGCCACAATTTTCTCACTTCTTCTCGTCGACTCGTCAATGGGAGCGAATATGTTTCAACTATTCTCGAGTTACGGATTCAGGGAGAGTTTTGATATTCCCACAGTGGCCATACCAACTCGTGCTGACTATGATTTTATAATTGTTGGGGCTGGCTCGGGGGGTTCAGTTGTCACAAATCGTCTCTCCGAGAATCGCAAATGGAAGATTTTACTGTTGGAGGCTGGCAGGCCGGAAGGTATACTCAATCAGATTCCAATCTTCGTGAGTAACTTTCAACAAACTGATTACAACTGGGGATACAGAGTTGAGGAGCAGAAAAGTGCATGTCTGGGAATGAAGGAACGCCGTTGCACTTGGCCAAGGGGCAAATCATTAGGTGGAACAAGTACACTGAATTATATGATACATACAAGAGGGAATCCAATTGATTATGATCATTGGGCGGAGCTAGGTAATGATGGATGGTCCTTTGACGATGTTCTGCCGTACTTCAAAAAAAGCGAGAGATTCAGAGTTCCAGGTATGGAGTTTTATTGCCTAAATTATTCACTTCTAGAAAATTGAGGAATTTCCGATTTTCATTATCAGAAAATAATTACCATTTCAATTTTCAATGGATGTTTAATAAATGACCATTCAGGAGGAAATGATTTGAAAATTAAAAATTGAAATTTGTCGACGAATGTTCCAAAAATTTGAGACCTTTTCCTTTTTAGAACCATACAATAAGTCCTTTCACGGGGAGAACGGCCCCGTCAGCGTAGAATACGCCCCATATCACACAAGATTAGCAGGATCATACCTAAAAGCAGGCCAGCACCTGGGCTACGAAGTGCTAGACTACAACGGTCCCCATCAACTTGGTTTCTCCTACCTCCAATTAACAATGGACAAAGGATCAAGATGCAGCGCTTCGCGAGCCTATTTGCGGATAAAGCGTTCGAATTTGGATATTGTAACCGGCGCGAGGGTGACGAAACTCCTCCTAGACGACCAGAATCGAATAAACGGATTGGAATTCATCAAGAACGGGGTCAGACAAAAGGTTCGGGCAAGTAAGGAGGTCATACTGTCCGCAGGAACAATAGATTCCGCCAAATTACTGATGCTCTCGGGCATTGGGCCCAGAGGACACCTGGAGGAGTTGGGTATCCAAGTCTTGCAGGATTTGCCAGTTGGCTACAATCTCTACGAGCACATTGGCTTCTTAGGATTAACATTCATGGTAAACCAGAGTGTCAGCTTGCTCCAGAATCGGCTAGTGTCGCCGCGCTACATAATGGATTACGCCCTCCACAGGACTGGGCCCCTATCAATCCCAGGAGGAGCTGAGGCGCTGGCTTTTGTGCGAACAAAATATGCCCTTGATTCACGTCCCGATGTTGAACTACTGTTCAATGGAGGATCACTGCACTCCGATAATGGGATTGCAGTTAGAAAAGGTTACGGCGTGTCTGATGAAGTGTATAATGCTGTGTTCAAGCCAATCGAGGGCAAGGATGCCTTCTCCATCTGGCCAATCGTCCAAAATCCTCGGAGTCAAGGGCGAATTATGCTGAAGTCAAAGAATCCCCTGGACGATCCAATTATACAGCCCAATTTTTTCCAACATCCGGCCGATCTCGAGATCATTTTGGAAGGCATTAAACATGCCATTACAATAGCAGCAACTCCTCCCTTTCAAAAATATGGGGCACGATTGAATGGCATTAAAATACCTGGCTGTCAAGATTTTGTCTTTGCCTCTGATGATTATTGGAGATGTGCCATTAGACATTTACCGTCTATGATGAATCATGAAATTGGAACAGCAAAGATGGGACCGTCCACTGATCCAAGTGCCGTTGTCGATGCAAGACTCAGGGTTCATGGGGTTCAGGGATTGAGAGTCATTGACGCCTCTGTCATGCCGACCATGCCCGTTGGTCATATCAATGCCGGAATTTTCATGATCGGCGAGAAGGGAGCGGACATGATAAAACAGGATTGGGAAAAACGTTAACGACAAATTTCAACATTCAATGAATATTTGCTCATTTTTTACCGACTGATTTGTTAGATATGTCCATAGAACGAATAAAGTTTTATTTTTGAAGTAATTGTTGATAATCTTCCTTCAATCTGCACGAACAATTTTTTGTTTTCCACCAACTGCTATTGAGTTTATTTTGATTAAATAGAATTTCCGTTTTCAGTCCTTCATTATTTTTTTCATTCATCCTATTTGTTTCTTCTGCGACTGGGGTTATCACCCTTCTCGCATTTTCCAACAGTTCAGGAATGAAAAAATATATAAAAACCGGTCGACGCCCGCGTACGTAGCCCCTACTCCACTACAACCAGCTCAAATAAAGATGAGTTTTATTCAAGTCAATACGCTCTTGAGACGATTCCCAAAGACTCCCGGGCCGTCCTGAATAGCAATGAGGTCCATGAATGAGTGAAGTGTCAGTGACATTCCCCAGCTCCTGAAGTAGTTGAGTGATCGACCAAGCGCTGAATACTCGTCTATTGAGCTCCCAATATTACCGGTAAATTAATTACCTTTACAATTAACCTTCTCTTCACGAACCACTTCAGTTGAAATTTTTTTGTGAACGAAAACCTAACTACGCGAGAGTGCGGCAAAATGATCAGTCTTGAATAGACAATAACTAGAGATCAGCAGAGGTAAATTAAATAATTTTTAATTCATATTAGAGCTCGAGGATTCCGCTGCAATGAGAAAAAAAATCATTCAAGTCGTTCTATTTTGCCTCTCTCCTCTAATCCCCCTCAATTACTTCAATGCTGTGTCCCTCATCTGTTTCAGTCCCCTCCAGGACCCCCAGACCACGAAGAAGTGGATGCCCTTGAGTGCTGGCGGGTCGATAACCTCCGCCAGATTCGTCAATCATTTGCACGCAAACGAAAGTATTCCTCCGAGAGCGATTAATCGCTTAAAAAAAGTTCATTCACTCCTGAAAATGTTATCCAAGTGTACGATTTTCCTATTCCTACTGGTAGACCTATCAACAGGCGCAAAAATCCTAGATTTACTGGAGACCTATGGACTCTGGGAGAGTTATCAAATTCGTACAGTACCCCTTCCGCAATCTCAATACGATTTCATAATAGTCGGCTCTGGATCTGGTGGTTCAACATTGGCAAACAGACTGTCCGAGAATTCCCATTGGAAGATTCTTCTCCTGGAAGCTGGAAAGCCAGAGGGGATCTTCAATCAATTACCCCTTGTCGTAAGTTACTTCCAGCATACAGACTACAATTGGGGATACAAGCTAGAGCCCCAGTCGAATGTGTGCCTGGGAATGGAGAATCAGGCATGTCCATGGCCCAGAGGAAAATCCTTGGGTGGATCAAGTACAATCAATTATATGATCCATACACGGGGCAACAGACTCGATTACGATGATTGGGCGGCACAGGGAAATCATGGCTGGTCTTACGATGAACTCCTGCCGTATTTTAAGAAGAGTGAAAAGCTAAGAATTACCGGTAAGATGATTGATACCGCAAAATAATTTTTAGATGAATAACCTGAAACATTTATTGACACCGAGAGAGCAATATAAATTTTCTGTCTGAATTTCCTGCCAGTTGGTGGTCTATAAAAGATTTAATGGCCAGAAGTATATTTACTTTTCCAGTTCATGAAATCGTTCTTCGTTCTCTGATTGCAGATTGCTACAATGCATCTTATCACGGAACAGATGGACATCTGTGCGTGGAATATGCTCCCTACCATACACCTCTATCAACAGCATTCTTAGACAGCGGAAGACTGATGGGGTACAATGTTTTGGATTACAACGGACCTGACCAGCTTGGTTTCTCCTATCTTCAACTGAATATGGACCGCGGGGCCAGGTGTAGTGCCTCAAAAGCATACCTAACCTCCACCCGACCTAACTTGGACATTGTCACTGGAGCACTGGTAACCAAAGTCCTAATCGACAGTAATAATCGCGCTTATGGGGTAAAAGTCGTGATAAGGAACGTTGCCTACAGAATTATTGCAACGAAGGAAGTAATTTTGTCCGCCGGAACAATTGACACTCCCAAACTACTGATGTTATCCGGCATTGGACCCAGAGATCATCTAGAAGAGCTCGGCATTGACGTAATTGAGGACGCAAAAGTGGGATACAATCTCTACGAGCACGTTGGATTCCTGGGTCTAACATTTCTGGTGAACGACAGTGTCAGCTTGCTGGAGAAGAATGTCTTGACAAAGGAGCAGATGTGGAGATGGGCTCTGGATAGATCAGGCCCACTTACCATTCCTGGTGGAGCTGAGGCTCTCGCATTTATCCAAACAAAATATGCAAACGATTCGCGACCCGACGTTGAATTGCTATTCGTAGGTGGATCCCTGCATTCTGATAATGATGTTGCGGTGCGTAAAGGACTGGGTATCACTGATGATTTGTACAACGCTGTCTACAAGCCAATTGAGAACACAGATGCCTGGTCAATCTGGCCAATTGTTCAAGCTCCAAAAAGTCAGGGAAGGATAAAACTGAGGTCCACAAATCCCCTCGATCCACCTGTCCTCGAGGCGAATCTTCTTGATGATCCTTACGATATTGAAATTATTCTCGAGGGCATCAAGAAGGCCATCGAAATCTCTCAATCCCAACCTTTCCAGAAGTATGGCAGTAAACTTCACGACATCCCAATTCCAGGCTGTTGTCAGTTTTCTTTTGCCTCTGATAATTACTGGCGTTGTGCTATTCGTCATCTGCCTGCCTTGATGGACCATGAGATTGGAACTGCAAAAATGGGGCCGCCACATGATGAGTCTGCTGTTGTTGATCCTGAACTGCGTGTGTATGGCATTCAAGGATTACGAGTAGTCGATGCATCAATCATGCCAACCATGCCAGTAGGTCATATCAACGCTGGAATATACATGATTGGGGAGAAAGCTGCTGATATGGTCAAACAAGCATGGACACAAGACACATGTCACTAATTAATTTGATAAAGAACTACCCAAGTTATATCGTTAATGCCTGTATTTGTGAATAAACACGAATGACTAAAAATGGCTGTGATATTTCATTGTAAATGAGGAACTCGATCTCCACCATAAATAAATATTTTATCTTCACTCAGCTGCAGACGTAAGCTTAAATAAGATAGCATAAATAAATTACGATGGTGAAAATGAATTTGTTCACCTGTATTAATTACTGAATCCATATTAACCGTATTATTCCTACTCACCGACTCTTTGCAATTTGCCAGTCAAAGTATAATCTGTATCCGATCAGACAAGTGAGTATTGTTCCGAATTCTCACAAATACACTGGGAAAAAAATATAATTGTGTGCCATTAAATATTTTCCTAACGAGAATTTAAATGGAATTCTACTGTAACAATTTCAGACATTTGATTGTCGAAAAAAAAATGTGTTCAAAATTATATTTTTGTCTCAGTGTACAGTAATTAATTTCTTTTTGTTATACTTTAACAATGTAAAATTGTAGGAGAATGCCGTTAATAGTAAAAATATTAATTCCACTACTGCTGATGATAAGTTCATCGGCTGGTGTTTATATTTTGGAACTTCTCGCAAATTATGGACGCGGAAGCCCTCACAGAATGAGACTCGAAAATTTGCCAAGATTTGCTAGATATGATTTTATCATCGTGGGAGCAGGACCTGGTGGTGCTACAGTAGCTAATCGCCTGTCAGAAAATAGGAACTGGAGAATTTTGATCCTAGAAGCTGGCAAACCAGAGGGACTCTTCCACCAGATACCAATTGTTCCTTTCCAAAATTCTGAATACGACTGGAAATTTGTAAGTGTCCCACAGAAAAAAGCCTGCCGAGGTCTAATAGATCGAAGAGGTGCCTATGCCCAGGGAAAATCAGTGGGTGGTTCCAGTTCCATCAATGGTATGATGTATTCTAGAGGACATCCAATTGATTTTGACCGCTGGGCTGAACAAGGAAATTATGGTTGGTCTTACAACGATGTGCTGCCGTATTTCAAGAAGAGTGAACGCGCGAGACTTCAAGGTATGTACACACGCTTGTCATTATAATATTATAAATTATTATGAACAATTTGAGACGATTGTGGATGTGAAAAGAGCCTCTCTTATCAATCTTCAGCTTTCCTTCAATTCCCATTTGAAGGGAAAATTTTTTTTCACGCTAAATTATTATTTAAATCCCATGCACTTTTCTTCAGAACCAGTGGATGAAGCTTATCACGGCAGAAAGGGATATGTGCACGTGCAGTATGCACCCTGGCACACCCCTCTCTCAACAGCCTTCGTAGAAGCCGGAAAAGAACTAGGATATGACATAATTGATTACAATGGACGAAGATCGATTGGATTCGCCTATTCTCAGTTAACAACGAAGAATGGTTCGCGATGTAGTGCATCGGAGGCATACCTCCGGGTTCAACGCTCCAACTTGGATATCGTAGCAGAAGCAACCGTGACCAAAGTCCTAATTGACAATAACAACCGCACCTACGGCGTGGAATTCATAAAAAACAACAAAACATACCGAATTAATGCTCGTAAAGAGGTGATTGTCTCAGCAGGGACAATAAATACACCAAAGCTCTTGATGCTTTCCGGAATTGGACCTAAAGATCACCTCAACCAATTGGGAATCAAAGTCGTCAAAGATGCTAAAGTTGGATATAACCTCTGCGATCATGTGGGTTTCATTGGCCTCACGTTTCTAGTCAACCAGAGTGTCAGTCTAATTGTAAAAAACACACGAACTCCACAGGTGGCTTTAGAATATGTTGTTAACGGAACTGGGCCGTATTCAATAACTGGTGGCGAGGCACTGGCATTCGTTCGCACAAAATACGCAACTGATGCTAGACCAGATCTTGAGCTGTTGTTTATCCCTGGAGGGATGCACATGGATAACGATGGAGGCTTCCGAAGGTCCCGTCGGGTGATCCAAAAGATTTATGACACGGTCTTTAAGCCCATTGAGGGCCGTGATGGCTGGATGACTCTGCCTGCTGTTCAGCTTCCTCGTAGCAAAGGACGCATTGAATTAAAATCAACTAATATTGAGGATCATCCCATAATCAATCCAAACTTATTGGATGATCCCGTTGATCTTAAAATTCTTGTAGAAGGTATCAAATTGACAATAGCAATATCGGAATCCAAAGCCTTCCAACAATATGACAGTAAACTGCATGATATCAAAATTCCTGGATGTGAAAATTTTGAATTCGCCTCGGAGGAATACTGGCATTGCGCTGTTGAACATTTAGCAGTTCCTTTCCTTCATGCCACTGGCACAGCCAAGATGGGGCCATCATCTGATTCAGCTGCCGTCGTTGATCCTGAGTTGAGAGTGTATGGAGTGGAGGGTTTGCGAGTCATTGATGCTTCTGTGATGCCAGAGGAACCAGTTGGCCATTTGGTAGCAACGATATACATGATCGCGGAAAAAGCTGCTGATATGATCAAACAAGCATGGTTGACGTAGAAAATACCGCATCAATTATTGTTCTTTATATGACAAATCATTCTGAGATGTACTTTATGACAATAATAAATTGGGGGTGCCAGATGGCCTGAACTTAGCTATCCTTTATCAATCCGTTCCAACATCTCAGTCTAATTTCCTACCAGCGCTTCTCTCTAGCTAACTTAAAACCAACTGCCCAGGCGGAATTATTGTTTGCATTTTTAAATTACTTCAATCCCCTCTCAGCTCACCCTCAAAACATCCCCTCCTCCGTAGACTCAACGTCTTCTTAACACGAAGGGCCCAATTGACGCAAGGCAGCTCTAGTCAAC
>JAPYZM010000611.1:0-28008 GCA_030522845.1 Psyttalia concolor
CTATCTAGGTGGCAATCATTTTTTTCCGCCCCTCTTTTTTTGGCAGGTTGTGCACACAACCAATCATAATATAAACAATTTTAATGAAACAAAACAATAAATAAGCTTTGATTCACCTGTACAAGTTATTGGACAATAATAATTCCTTCATACCCCAACTATATAGCTTGTTACTCAGCTTACGCTCTGCGACAATCAGCTCTCCGCGTTATAAATAGATTCCTTGGAAAGTCTCAAACAAGTGTTTTTTTTTAATTTCAAGAAATAAATCAAATTGATTGCCATGAGAATATTAATTGGAAGTCTTATTTCGTTACTATTGATGTTAAATTCATCAGCAGCAATACATATTTTAAAACTACTCGCCAATTACGGACTAGCAGATACTTATGGAATTAAAACTGAGCCATTACCAAGATTCACTGAATATGATTTTATTGTTGTTGGTGCTGGTCCTGGTGGTTCGCCAGTGGCCAATCGCCTGTCAGAGAATAATAACTGGAGAATTTTACTCCTTGAGGCTGGTCGGCCAGAGGGAATCCTCCAACAAATACCAATGCTGTCTTCTGTAAATTCCCAATATGATTGGCAATTTGCTATTGAACCACAGACGCAGGCTTGTCTAGGAATCGCCGATCGAAGATGTCCTATTCCTAAGGGGAAATCCTTAGGTGGCACCACCACAATAAACGGCATGGTTTACTCGAGAGGACACAAACTGGATTTTGACATTTGGGCAGCACAGGGAAATTATGGTTGGTCGTATGACGAAATCCTACCATATTTCAAGAAGAGTGAACGTGCTAATCTTCGAGGTAGGACAATAATGTATAGAAATTCAAATTGAATTTGACTATTTTTTTGTATAAATTTACAACCTTAACGACAATTGGCTTTATTGCAGAACCAGTTGATGAATTATATCACGGCAGAGATGGCTACTTACACGTGCAAAATGCCCCGTGGCGGACCCCGCTGACACCTGTCTTCTTAGAGTCCGGAAAAGGACTGGGATATGATATTATCGACTACAATGGACAACGCCAGGTTGGCTTCTCAGACAGCCAGCTGACCATGGTGAATGGTACCCGATGCAGCGCATCAAAGGCATATTTACGAATAAACCGACCGAACTTGGATATCGTGACAGAAGCAACAGTATCAAAAGTACTAATTGATGACAATAATCGCGCTTACGGAGTGGAATTCATAAAGAACAACAAAACATATCGAATTAATGCCAGTAAAGAAGTGATCCTGTCGACTGGAGTCATCAACACACCGAAACTACTCATGCTCTCTGGAATTGGGCCCAGAGAGCATCTCCAAGAGTTGGGAATCAACCTAGTGAAAGACTCTAAAGTTGGCTACAATCTCTGCGATCATGTGGCATTCCTAGGTCTGACGTTTTTGGTAAACCAAAGTGTCACGTTGACCGCCAGAACCACAAAGACCCCGAGAGCTGTTCTCCAATATGCTATCAAGGGAACTGGCCCATATTCTACAACAGCTCCCGCAGCAGTGGCTTTCACTCGTACAAAATATGCAATCGATAGTCGACCTGATCTTGAATTGCTCTTTCGTCCATCAGCATTCAATACGGATGACGATGAAGGCAACCGAAAAGTACGAGCAGTGAGTGACAAAGTTTATAATACCGTTTGGAAACCCATCGCTGGCCAGGATGCCTGGTCAATCTGGCCGAGTGTACAGCTTGCTCACAGCAAAGGACGTGTCAAACTGAGATCAACCAATATTGAGGATCGTCCAATAATTAATCCCAACCTGTTGGATGATTCAACAGATCTGGAAATTCTTGTTGAAGGTGTTAAGCTTGCAATCGAGATATCTAAATCCCCCGGCTTTCAACAATACAACAGTAAATTGCATGATATAAAAATTCCTGGATGTGAGTCATTTGATTTTGCCACGGATGATTATTGGCGTTGCGCCATTCGTCATGTGACAGGTACTTTTAATCATGAGATGGGAACTGCTAAAATGGGACCCAGTACAGACGCAGATGCTGTCGTTGATCCTGAATTACGAGTTTATGGAGTGAATGGACTGCGAGTCATTGATGCTTCAATCATGCCGGACATACCTGTGGGCCATTTATCAGCGACAGTTTACATGATCGCGGAAAAAGGGGCTGATATGATTAAACGAACATGGGAGAATTGAGAATCATCCCGGCACTTCCTCTCTGATGTATTATTTGTTCAAAGCTCCATTAAAATAAATATAACCTAAAAAATGCCGTTGACATGAAAAGGGCATGAACGGTACTTGAAGTAAACTAAATTCTCCCGAATGTACAAAACAAAATCCAAAAGACGGAATTGCATTACCAAATAAAGAGAACGTCGAGTTAATAAATCGCATTCCTGCTATGATGAATTTATTTTTTCCACAACCGCAGACACAAGCTCAAACAAAGAAACTGTAAATAAGATCTGATAATAAAAAAAAATATAAATCATCTTTATCATTTATGCTATGTGCATTGATCCAATAATAACAAACATCGATTAATTTTGCCAGGCGCTATATAACTGGTGTACGAAATGAAAAGAATGAAATTTAGTGGCTGAAATAAGTAAATGAAAGAGTTGATAATTTCAGAAGTTTTGTAGTACAATTTTTTTCCCCTGTCTACCTGGGTGACTTTAAACTCCAGAAAAATGAAAGTGGCCCTTCCAATTTTAATTCCCTTGCTGCTGATGATAAATTCATCAGCGGGCATACATATCTTAGAGCTCATCAAAGATTATGGACTAACAACATCCTATGGAATTAAAACTGAACAATTGCCTAGATTTTCGGAGTATGACTTTATCGTCGTTGGATCTGGTCCTGGAGGTGCTCCAGTGGCTAATCGCCTGTCGGAAAATAGGAACTGGAAGATTTTGCTCCTCGAGGCCGGCAAACCAGAGGGACTAATGCATCAGATACCAATGCTGTCTGCTATAAATACTGAATACGACTGGCAGTACACTAGTGAGCCCCAGAAGAAGGCCTGTCTGGGATTAATAGACCGGAGATGTGCCTTTACAAAGGGAAAATCGCTAGGTGGTACCAGCACCATCAACGGCATGGTCTACTCCAGAGGAAATAAATTAGATTTCGACCTTTGGGCTAAAGAGGGCAATTACGGTTGGTCGTATGACGAAGTATTACCATATTTCAAGAAGAGTGAACGGGCAAAACTTAATGGTACGTAAAAAGTTTTTTTTCCAACCAGTTGCAAATGGGCTTTGCCTGCTTGTCACCGTAAAATACATTGAATATTTCTTCTGAATGTTTCGCTTCAGAACCCGTGGATAAGCCGTATCGCGGTGAGAAGGGATATGTACACGTGCAAAATTCTCCATGGCGAACACCCCTGGCAAGAGCCTTCTTAGACTCTGGGAGAGAGCTCGGCTACAATATTATTGACTACAATGGACGTCGACAGATTGGATTTTCGTACGGTCAATATACGATGGTAGAAGCTACCCGATGCAGTTCATCCAAGGCGTACTTACGAGTCAGACGATCAAACTTAGATATAGTAACAGAGGCGAGAGTAACGAGGATACTAATTGACGAGAACAATCGTGCTGGTGGTGTAGAGTTCACAAAAAACAATAGAACATACAGAATTGCTGCTAGCAAAGAAGTGATACTGTCCGCTGGTGCAATCAACACACCGAAACTACTGATGCTATCTGGAATTGGACCCAAAGAGCATCTAGATGAGCTAGGAATCAGAGTGATCAAGGATGCTAAAGTTGGATATAATCTCTATGAGCATGTGGCATTTGCCGGACTGACTTTTCTGGTAAACCAAAGTGTCACTCTGACCACGAAGAACGTTGAAACAAGACAAGCTGTGCTCCAATACGCCACTAAAGGAACTGGACCATATTCTACGGCCAACGGTAACGAGGGAGTCGCATTCCTTCGCACTAAATACGCAACAGACACACGACCAGATGTGGAATTGGTATTCCGTACATCTACTTTTAATGTGAATGATGGGGAAGGCTTCCGAAAGGCACGTCGTGTTAATCAAGAAGTGTATGACAAGGTTTGGAGGCCCATTGTGGGTCAAGAGACATGGACAATTTGGCCGGCCTTGCAACTTCCTCGGAGCAAAGGCCGCATCAAATTGAGATCAACTAATATTGATGATCACCCCATAATTGATCCCAATCTCCTCGACAATACCAACGATCTAGAAACTCTGGTTGAGGGTGTCAAGGTTGCAATAAAGCTGTCCAAATCCAAAGCTCTCCAACAATATGACTCTAAACTGCACGATATAAAAATTCCTGGATGTGAATCATTAGAATTTAATACAGATAATTACTGGCGTTGTGCAATCCAACATGTGACAACGATTTTCAATCATGAAATGGGCACTGCTAAAATGGGTCCATCTAATGATTCATCTGCTGTTGTTGATCCTGAATTGCGAATGCATGGAATTGGAGGATTGAGGATCATCGATGCCTCCATCATACCGCAAATGCCAGTGGGTCATCTATCAGCAACAATTTATATGATCGCGGAGAAGGGTGCTGATATGATTAAAAAATCGTGGAGGAGTTAAACACCAATGGCTACTCTATGAATAGTCTCCTCACGTTTCGGCGATTCTGCCCCCCAACATGTAGTAATTGTTTTAAACTCCATAATTGATGAGATTTTTTTTATCTGATTAAAAATATTGAATATTAGTCATCAAAATTCCTAGGTTTTTCTTAATATATGATATAAAAACTCCAGAATATGCATCCCTAGAATTTAGGTTGGGTGTCTACTGCTGATGTCATACATCACTAGAGGACCAAGAATTACTTTATCTGCTGTTCCCTCACTTATTTCCTATAACAGTCAATATTTTTCTGCAGGAACAATGACCAACTGTAGACTGAACAGGACTAGATAGCACGAAAAAGATGAATCCTTCAGAATGTATAAAAATATTGTCTTAGCTTGCAATAAAAATTATCAGTTCAAGCAAATACTTTCCGGAAATCAGCTAATGTGGATGAGATGTAATAACAAAAATGTACAAATCACCTGTGTAATTCATAATATGTATATTGATCCAATAATTATCGAGTGCCCTATATAACCTGCGGTTCAAATTGGACCGATGACATCTGGCTTTCGAGGTAAGAAAATAACGCCGAATTAAACATTTCAAAACTGTTGCAATATCATTTCGTTTTGTCTGTATGGCTGACTCTAAATTGCAGAAAAATGCGAGCGACAGTTAGACTTTTGATTCCGCTCCTGCTGATGATAAATTCATCAGCAGGAATACATATCTTAGAGCTTATAAAAAATTACGGCCTAACGACAACCTATGGAATTAAAACCCAACAATTGCCCAGACATTCTGAATATGACTTTATCATTGTTGGGTCTGGTCCCGGAGGTGCTCCAGTGGCCAGTCGTCTGTCAGAAACTAAGAATTGGAAGGTTTTGCTGCTCGAGGCCGGTAAGCCAGAGGGGCTCTTGCATCAGATACCAATGATTTCTTTTGTCAATTCTGAGTACGACTGGCAATACATTAGTGAGCCTCAGAAGAAGGCCTGTCTGGGATTAATAGACCGGAGATGTGCCTTTACAAAGGGAAAATCACTAGGTGGCACCAGCACCATCAACGGCATGGTCTACTCCAGAGGGAATAAATTAGATTTCGACCTTTGGGCTAAAGAGGGCAATTACGGTTGGTCGTATGACGAAGTATTACCATATTTCAAGAAGAGTGAACGAGCAAAACTTAAAGGTACGTAAAAAGTTTTTTTTCCAACCAGTTGCAATGGACTTTGCCTGCTTGTCACCGTAAAATACATTGAATATTTCTTCTGAATGTTTCTCTTCAGAGTCAGTGGATGAGCCGTATCACGGCAAGAAGGGACCTGTACACGTGGAAAATACTTCCTGGCGGACACCCCTGGCAAGAGCCTTTTTAGATTCTGGGCGAGAGCTCGGCTACAGTATTATTGACTACAATGGACGTCGACAGATTGGATTTTCGTACGGTCAATATACGATGGAAGAAGGTACCCGATGCAGTGCATCCAAGGCGTACTTACGAGTCAGACGATCAAACTTAGATATAGTAACAGAAGCGAGAGTAACGAGAATACTAATTGACGATAATAATCGTGCTGGTGGTGTAGAGTTGACAAAAAACAATAGAACCTACAGAATTAATGCTAGCAAAGAGGTGATACTGTCCGCTGGAGCAATCAACACACCGAAACTACTGATGCTATCTGGAATTGGACCCAAGGAGCATCTGGATGAGCTAGGAATCAGAGTGATCAAGGATGCTAAAGTTGGATATAATCTCTGTGATCATGTAGCTTTTGCTGGACTCACGTTTTTGGTAAATGAGAGTGTTACTCTTACCCCCAACAATATTCAACCAAGAAAAGCGATAGTCCAGTATGCTATCAAGGGAAATGGGCCTTTTTCTACACGAGGTAACGAGGGAGTCGCATTTATTCGCACGAAATATGCTAAAGATGCTAGACCTGATGTGGAGTTGGTATTCCGTCCGTCAGTATTTAATCTGAATGGCGGAAATGCTTTTGGAAGGACGCGGCGTATCAATCAAGATATCTATGATGGCGTTTGGAGGCCCATTGAGGGTCAGGAGGCCTGGTCGATTTGGCCAGCTGTACAAGCTCCTAGGAGCAAAGGACGCATCAAACTGAGCTCAACTAATGTCGATGATCCCCCCTTAATTGATCCCAATCTCTTCGACGATCCAAACGATCTAGAAACTCTCGTTGAGGCTGTCAAGTTTTCCATAGAGCTGTCCAAGTCCAGGTCCCTACAGCGATATGACACTAAACTGCATGATAAAAAAATTCCTGGATGTGAGTCATTACAATTTGATACGGATGAGTACTGGCGTTGTGCAATCCAGCATGTAACAACGATTTTCAATCATGAAATGGGCACTGCTAAAATGGGACCATCTAATGACTCAACTGCTGTTGTTGACCCTGAATTACGAGTGTATGGAGTTGGAGGACTGAGGGTCATCGATGCCTCCATCATGCCGGAAATGCCAGTGGGGCATTTATCAGCGACAATTTATATGATCGCGGAGAAGGGGGCTGATATGATTAAAAAATCCTGGAAAAATTGATACTACCCCATTAATCCTATGCCTCTTTGTGACTGAAACTACTGGACATTGGAGTCACCCGAATCTCTACCTCTTCGTTTTTATCATATAAAAATTCCTGACTATGAGTCATTAGAATTCAAGTCTAATTTTTACTTACGATAATTTACATAATTGCGAAGAAGGACGCTGATATAATTAAAAATCATGGACGAATTGAAACCAGCGACTCTCTCACTTCACTCTATTTTTTTTTATTTAATTTCAATTGTCAATTTAACCTATTGAATTCATCTCAATCCCGTGCTAATGACGCCCACTGGAAACTGACATTACAGTTATCTACCTCTTAAATTCATTAATAAATTCTTCATTAATGTGATGAACGAAAATTGAGAATGAGTCATTCGCGTTCGAGTCGCATGTTTACGTTTCAACGACCTTCAGTCGTGTATCGTATGGGGCCCCTCGAAATATGCCTATCTACACCCATCTACTGTTGTTGACGTTGACTTCCAGGTAATGGAATTTAAGGGAACACGTAATGTCTCATGCTTTCATTGCGTCCCAAGTCCTAGCGTTTATTTATGAACAGCAGTTGACGTCACCAACAACGGAGCTTACTTAATTAAATAAAAAATCATCAGAAAAATCAACAACCCCTGGGAGTCGTTCTCCCCAGAAACCCTCCCCTGTAATAACCTCCAGAATAAACTGGGCACTAAAAGCCTTACTACCGGACGGTCTATAAATTCATGATTCCATCCTTAGTCTCACGAATTTGACAGTGTAAGCATGTTGCATGACTCATCAGCCTTACAGCTCATGCAAGATCAGGAAAAACGAGGTACTGAGCAAAACAGCGTTACATAAAGCCAACAGATCATCTACAAATTAACTCATAATAAAATCCAAAGCCTGGAAAATCCCATTCCCCTCCTGACACCGGTGGCAGATCCCCATGATAACCTCGAATATGACAATTGCTTTTATCAGTAAAGTCACTCCCCCCAGCGCTCTAATTGTCAATACTCGAGAATTAAAAAATCCCATAAAGCAAGATAAACAAAGCAATGAAGCAAATCATGCATAAAATGGCAATTACAAGAATTAAACATACCTGATACAACCAGAGCTTCATTTGGACCGCAAGTGTGTACGTTTCCCATGGTAGAACCAGACAAATATTGTCCTTACACTGTTATTGCGTGGATGAAAAATAACACTGATAAATACACACCACGAGACACCAAAGAATAAGAATTATTACGATTATTATTTTCTAATTGGTACTAACGAGGGATTATTCCCATGTGAAACCAATAGCTAAACTATAAACCACGCACAAATGCACAACACTACGTCAAAACCTTCACTTATTCTTTTTTTTCTCCACTCGTATTCTGTATTCTCGTTTTTTTTCTCGCAAGTCCCGATACACCGCGGAAATTTTACCCGAAAGCCACTGGCCAAACCCAAACACACACACCGACGCGATCACTGGCACAACATAGAGGGCAGTAGTGCCAACCTTGGGAAAACAAAATGGCGCGATGATCGCTCAGTTCCGGTGTTTGGATGTTTGGAATATTTTCAGAAGGCATCATATAACCTCTAAAGTAACATTGCACTCGTTTCAATGTATAAAGTGACGTTATTTGTTATTTAAATAAGAAAAAATATCAGATAATTATTTGGAAGAGCTTGTTAGTGTGTGAAAATACCCAAGAGTTTTGGGGGAATAATGAAAAACAGGGGAAATTTGACAATGTTTTGGACAATGTTGATGCACTAGTGGTATTACCTGTCCAACTGTTTCCACGTAATGCACATGCACACAATTGTTTGGCCATTCAGAATATCTTGAGATGAACAAAAGTGGTATGAATACTCCGCAGTCGAATAAGAAGAAGAGGAGCAGAATGGGAGTGAAGAATGAGACTACTGCTCCGGCTAGTCTGGAAGTACTCAGTCCTCAGGAAGCCACACGTTTTGTTCTGGTAACATTTAATTGTCAAAGGATTAATTTAAATTTTGGGGCTTAGGTTTTGGGGAGGCAGTAGTAAAATGGGATTTTTGGACACAGGAGCAAGTAAATATTAACGAAATTAATCTGTAGATTTTTGTCTAGTAGTTTTGAGGAAACACTGATAGAAGTTAGAACTTAATAATGGAGAATGAAACCAAATAGATTGTATTCTGTAGTCACGAGTCGAGTTTGGCAGAATGAAATTTTAGAATTGGTCAATTTATTTTGAAGATATTTCTCGGAATTAAAGAGAATTGATCTAACAGAAGAGGTTGAGATGACGAGTAGTTCAAACCCATATTTCCAATGATAAAAATGAGACCTGAGTCACTCAAATCGTATGATTCGCTTGAGAGATATCAATTATTTTATAAATCCATTCTACCCCACGATCTTCTGGCCCAAAATCCTCCATTAAAAGCTTCCAATTCCTTTCAGATGAATCCCCTGGGCGACGAGCTAGGAAAGACCTACAAGATCGCCATAAACAATGGCATTCCAATAGCATCAGTAGATGACATCGACATAGACGAGAAGAAGCTTCTGTCCCAGACCCTCGACAGGGAAAAGGAAGACAAAGCAATTCTCAGTACTTTACCAGTAGCAGTGGTGAAGGAGTTAGAGGGTTACGAGGGCCAAATTGGAGAGGCAGAGCCCCTCCCAAACTCGTACGTAAGATTTATGGAGAGAAGTGGAGAGGAGCTCGATGGAGAAGTTGAATACGACTTGGACGAGGAGGACTCCGCCTGGTTGGCAGTTGTGAACGAGCGAAGAATCTCGTCGGGACTGCCACCAATGGAGCCAGACACCTTCGAACTATTGATGGACAGATTGGAGAAGGAGTCGTATTTTCAGCAGCAGACAAACGGCGGTGGTGGTGTTGCAGCCGACGAAGACGCCGTGTGCTGCATCTGTATGGATGGAGAGTGCCAGAACAGCAATGCCATATTATTCTGCGACATGTGTAATTTGGCAGTTCACCAGGACTGCTACGGTGTGCCGTATATTCCCGAGGGCCAGTGGCTCTGCAGAAGATGTCTTCAGAGTCCCTCGAGAGCGGTAGACTGTGTCCTCTGTCCAAATCGTGGTGGAGCCTTCAAACAAACTGATCGCCCGGCGACCTGGGCACACGTCGTCTGTGCTCTCTGGATACCGGAGGTTCGATTTGCCAACACTGTTTTCCTCGAGCCCATCGACAGCATCGAGAGCATTCCAGCGGCCAGGTGGAGGCTGACCTGTTGTGTCTGCAAGAGGAGAAGTGCTGGGGCGTGTATACAATGCCACAAGAGCAATTGCTATGCTGCCTTTCACGTGACTTGTGCCCAGCAGGCGGGACTGTGCATGAGAATGAGAACTGTCCAGCCCGCTAATGGGGAGCCAATGCTGGTGCAGAAGACTGCTTACTGCGAGGCACACACACCCCCCGACTTTCAGCCATCTACCAATCCAGCTGAGGCGAGGAGACGAGCGATTGCTAATAAGAAGACATCGTCTGCTCCCGTTATCTCTATTCCTACTATTCCCCCGGAGAGGATTAGGGAAATCGCGAGTCTCGCTGAGGGCCTCCCGAAGCGAAGTCAGCTGATCCAACGTCTCATAGCCTACTGGACCCTGAAACGTCAGCACAGGAACGGCGTTCCCCTTCTCCGTCGTCTTCAGAGCTCTCATCCCCACGGTAGACCACCGCCCATCGGCGGCCACTCGCCTGCCCCCGATGGAGAATTACGTGGTGAACTCTATCGTCAACTCAAATACTGGCAGTGCTTACGACAGGACCTGGAGCGAGCTAGATTGCTGTGCGAACTCGTTCGTAAACGTGAGAAGCTGAAAAAAGAACTCTTCAAAGTTAAGGAGAAGTGTCTCTGGTTCGAGCTGAGGCCACTCGAGAGCGTTCTCCAGACACTGCTGGAGGCTATCAAGGCCAAGGACACTAATGACGTCTTTGGACAACCCGTCAACATCAGCGAGGTTCCTGATTACCTGGAGATCGTCTCTCAGCCCATGGACCTATCGACAATGGAGAGCAAAATTGAGAAGCAAGAATATAATAGTCTTTCCGACTTTCAGAGTGACTTTACCCTCATGGTGAACAATTGTCTTGCCTACAATAGAAAGGACACCATGTTCTATAGAGCTGGACTCAAGATGCGCGAGCAGGGGGGAGCTCTGATTGATCAGGTACGCAAGGATTATCCGGAACTCGATCCTCAACCGCCGGCAGTTGATCTGGGAACGAAATCGAGAAAACGAGAGCGAGTCAATAGAAGTCGTACGGAATCGGAGAGTCAGAGTGGGGAGAAGGAAATCGTTGGGGTCAATAGACGAACTGCGGTTTTGTTCACGAGGAAGGCCAAGGCGAGGGCCAGCAAGGGGGGACAGACACCTGTCAGTGAGGAGGTCAAAAAGCAGACGGACAGTTTTAGGGTTTATAGGAGTGGGAATATGGATAGTGATATTGGAGAGGGAGACAGTCAGTCTTCGAGTTGCAGCAGCTGCTCCACGAGCAGGTCGACGACACCTGAACCTGAAGAGGAGGAGGAGGATGGGGAGCCACAGGTAGAGGAGGATGATGACGACGACGATGATGATGATGATGATGAGGAGGAGGAGGAGGAGGAGGAAGACGAAGATGAGGAGGAAGAGGAGGAGGACAGTGAGCCCCCGCCATCCCCGAAGAAAATAAAGGACAATGAGAAGAGCAAAGTCAGGGGTGAGGGACGTCTCGATGCACTGACACTCGTCTGGGCTAAATGTCGGGGCTATCCGTGGTATCCTGCCTTGATTATTGATCCCAACACTCCGAGGGGTACTGTTCACAAAGGGGTACCCATTCCAGCACCTCCCGATGATGTCCTGGCACTGGCGGTCAATTATAAGGATCCTGTACATCTTGTTCTATTTTTTGATACCAAGAGAACGTGGTAAGTGGGTTTGACGATTTATTTGAGCTGATGTTATTGGATTTCTTTGGGAAAAGTTTGGCTTTACCTAGAAAAAATTAGGGGAGTTATTTAATCATTAACACTCAGTATTTGATTAACAAATCTGTTGACAATAGAAAGTTATTTTTCCTTCACAATTCATGATTTTAATTAATCAAGTCAATTAAATATTGCTTCCCTGAAAATTAATAGCCAAGTTTTTAAAATAATATTTGAATGTTTTTGTTTAATATATTAGTTTTTGATTGATTGATTTCAGGCAATGGTTACCGGGTGAGAAATTAGAGAAACTAGGTGTTTCCCAAAAAGTCGACGAAGCTAAATTAATCGAATCTCGAAAACCAGCTGATCGAAAAGCGGTCAAGAAGGCATACCAGGAGGCACTTCACTATCGCAAACAAACACATAATACAGCATTTAATACAGTATCATCGTCCTAGTTAATGGTATTAAAATAGATATTCTTTTTTATTAGATATGCAATCTCTTCATATCAAAAAAACGTACGAAAAGAGTATAAACATAATTTTTGATGAATAGTGATGTGTTTTCATTACTCCAGTTTTTTCTTTATGACTTGAGGCTTGAAATCGGGACTGGCGGCTTTGGTGAAGGCCTCGGCGTACATGTCCAGTCTCTGGGTCATCTGGGGAGTCAATGAAATTTGTCAATACGCAATTGCCGAATACAAACCTATTTTTTTCAAACAATAATGTTCTTAATTCTGCGCAATTTTATTGCAATCTCAGAGCTGTCTTAAAAAATTCGGGGATTTCCGGGAGGGTATTGATTTCGAGGAGTAATAGTCTTTTGAAATTCAAAGAATTAGACTCTTTGAAATTTTTAATCACGACTCCTTCACAGTAACCAATGATTGTGAAAGAAAAAATGGAGATGGGAGAAAGGGATGGCAAAGGCTTACTGGAAAACCCCAATGATCCTTCGTCTGACGGCAGGCATTGAGATCCATCTCAACGACGAGTAAGCCATCCTTATTACGACTCAAACCAGGAGTGCGGGTGCCATTGGGCGCTGTGACATAACTAGATCCATAGAAGTGTCCAAAGTCTTTGTGGGCAGGCTTCCCATCGCCTGACGTAAATTCATTTGGGAATGTTTCTGTTCCGACACGATTAATGGCACAGGTGAAGTAGCTATTTGCTATTGCAGCGCAACGAGCTTCAATGGGCCACAGAGGCTCAGACAGGCCGCCCACAGTTGCCGAGGGATTGAAGACAATCTAGTAAATAAAATTATCCACGCTCAAAAATCGGGATTTTGATGTTAAAAATCAAAATTTTAATTTCCGAAAGTCCCAACTAATGCTTTTTAAACTCTCACCTTAGGATTTCCATTCTCAAGATTCCCAATATTATTAGATTAGAAAATACTATTAGATTTTTGAGAGTGTTAGTCGAGTTTCTTCTCCTTTCCGGGAACATTAAATTAAAAATAAGCTAGCATATTGGAATTAAGAATTCTCTGACAAATATTTCAGTAGAATGATGAAGGGGTTAAGCTTAATTACCTCGGCACCATTAGTACCAAACATGGCCCAATTGAGTGGATGATGACGTCCATAGCAAATGTTAATTCCTATTTTTCCAAATTGCGTCTCGAAAACTGGATGGCCAGTATTTCCTTCCATGTAATACGTCGATTCGTTGAAATCTCCAACTCTTGGGATGTGATTCTTCCGGTGCTTACCCAGCACATGGCCATCAGTGTCGATTACAACGCAGGTATTCCATAGAGTGTCTCCATGAACACTGTCTCGTTCCAGAATGGAGGATATTATCACCATTTTATGAAGCTTCGCTAGACTGGATAATAATTTAGTACTGGGACCAGTCAGTGCGTCCTCGGCGAATTCAACCCATGGGTATTTCTCCCTCGTACAAAATGCAAAGGGCATGGCTAAAAGACGAGAAATTGCAGAATTTTCCCTCATTATTTTCATTATTCAATCGTTTACAACCAGAATAAACGATTTAGTTATTTTTGGGTATTCCAGTTATTTTTACATACCCCAGGCCTCTTGCAAACAAACAATGTTGACATTAGCCGATTTTGCAAGCTGTATATATTGCTGAATTTTATGATGAATAGCATTTCGTTGGTCTGCTACTGGTGCATCTGTAGGGAGGACAATTGAGTGTTGGATCAATCCTACTCTGACTATTCTTCGGGGATTCGTTGATTCTTTACGAGCAATGTCAACCAGAGAATACTTCTTCACCTCAAAATCAGCCGTATCGTGTTCCCCGGAGTCGCAGGGACTGGAATCAATTTTTTGGTCATTAATTGAAAGGCCTCGGACATTGAAAAAAATTGAAACAGTCGACTAGCTAACAAAAAATTCGGAATGCATATGATTGATACCTGCAGCCATCTCCATACAAGAGACTTATAGTTTTCTTCAACTCAGGCTCCGGAATATATTTCTCGAGTGTTGCTCTCAAATTAAAGTCCTCCATCTTGAGCTTGCACTGACGACTGACTGAGTGGATTTATCAACGAAGTCTTTATCAATTAATCTAAAAAAATAAGGTCAATACCATTTGTCTCTCTGGAGTGACGGGGAGGGGCTCCGGCTCGTTGGATTCATTCACTCTCTACCGATAAAGTCGCCCACTTCCAGGAAATTTCATTGTTTACGTTTTACATGTGTGACAAGTAACGTTGTTATTCCTTGTTTTCTTTTTTTTTTTAATAAAATCTTCAGCGTGCAACAATGGGAGAGAACGAGGGACCCATTATCTGTGTTCCTGGTACTGTAACTGGTTGAATTAATAGACTTGTCATGTTTTTGGACGTTCGGAGTGCATTTTCTAACCTATTTCGTCCACTTCTTTCAGGCCAGAGACTCTGTCCGGCGAGTAAAACCAGTCTTCCAGGACCTGGAACTTACGAATTAAACGGATATATTTATTCCAAGTTGGCTGGGACTGTTGAAATATTGGACGACGATAATGTAAGTGAATATTTTTTAATTTACTTGGTGACTGACGAGCTCTGGAAAGGAACGAGAATAAAATCAGCTGTTAATAATCTTCAGTGACTCACAGCCAGAATGAACTTTTATAATTCGTCTTTACTTGAAAAATAGATTTTCAGAATTCTAAATATATTTCCTATCATAAGGCACTCCGGATGAGCTCGCATGGTTTATTGGACTTTAGTTTCTCGTCAGTCGGGCCCGACTGTTTGTTTTGTTTACAAACACAAGTCCTCAATTTGTCAACATGCGGCCGATCGATAGAACTGAATTCCTAACTCGTAAATAGTCTATGTCCTCAGTTTCTTTTAATATTTGTCTCTACAGTTGCTCGTTGCCAATAAATTTATATTGCGAGATCGTCTCCTGTCGTGACATGTTTCGCATGCGGATTGCAATGATTTTAAGATTCCCCAACTTATTGCAGACTAAAACGATAATAGTTCATGGTACAACTGAACAAAGCATTGTCCCAGCACCCGGTGACATTGTCACAGCAATGGTGACCTTGGTGAATCAGAGATTCTGCAAATGCATCATGAAATGCATTGGAGACACTGTCTTGACGAGAACATACCGAGGAATATTGAGGAGGGAGGATGTGAGGGCGACTGAGAAGGATACAGTAGAATTATACAAGTCATTCCGACCTGGGGACATCATTCTCGCTCGAGTTGTATCCTTTTTCAATCCTCCATTGCCAGTGGTGAATTAAAATTGATAGTGAAATGAAAGCGATGGCATAATGAAGGGTAGAATTATTTTAGAAAATCAATCACTAGTTTCCTATGAAGTTCTTATTGATGAACAGATGCCCATGACTGAGGCTCATACTTACTCACTGACTACGGCTGAGAACGAATTGGGAGTTGTTGTTGCTCACAGCGAAGAAGGTCTGTGTAAAAATGATGAATGATATTTAGCTTTAGCCGGTGAATCCTCATTTATGGTTATAATGAGTAGATGAACAATAGATGAACAAGAGAAATATTTTCCAGGAATTTCCATGGTACCAATCAGCTGGACGGAGATGCAGTGCCCAAAAACACTCACTAAGGAATTTAGAAAAGTCGCGAAAGTTGTTCCTGAGCACGTTATCACTGAAACTGGATGAATAATTCTAATTTTAATATAAATCACGTAATCTACATGAAAATAAATAAAAAGTCACTCAATTGTTGAATGAAAAAATTTCTCGTTGTTTAATTCTATTTTTCCTGGAGGTGTCTGAGCAACTCGGGGACACTGCCCTCCAATTATAACTCAGGTACAATATTTTGATATCAATTTGACAATTGGATGGCTGAGGTAAATGGCAATGTAACATAAAAGAAAGTTTTTCGAGTATGTTAGATTATTTTGAGTTATCTTTTTATCTTTGTTTTATTGTTGGCGAGATCTGGATGTACCTCAGCAATGGCGACTGCCCCGCGCAAAAGTCAGAGCACACATGTCATAACAACTCTGAAACTCCAAGGAATTGTTGTCAGCTGAATTCATTGGCTATCAGGCTTATTAAAAAATCAGGGAGACAAGGCAATAATCATCAGTGAATAATCATGAGTGAATTAGGGGACTGGAAATGCGAACCCTCCAACTATATAACAGGTACATTTAATCCTCCATTTTTGAGGTTAGGATCGGAATAGTTTCAATTTAATTAAGAATTTGTTTCAGAAATCAGGCGAATGATGTATGGCTTTGGTGACTCCTCGGAGCCCCTGATAGAATCAGCAACGATAATAAATGACGTTGTGCAGAAGCAGATGAAGGGGATTGTCTATGAGGCGTGTAGAGTGGCTGACCGGAGACAATCGGATGTTGTTGAAGAACAGGATTTTTTGTTTCTTCTTCGTCGAGATAAAGTGAAATTACACCGACTGCTCAAATACCTTCGTAAGTAGTCTAGGATGAACTAGAAAAATGTTTTCTCTTCTAAAAAATATGAGACATGTTCATCATGTTGTCGGAATGAAAATTGACCAATTGTTTTTCTCCTCAATCCTCAAGAATTCAAGACCACCGTCAAGAAAGTCCTCGACACCAATCTCTTCTCGTCCACTGATGGCTCATCGGATGAAAGAAAATTTGACAAAAAGTTCCACCAATTCCTGAGCAATATTGAGAGCCCCAGCGACACGACAACAGTCGATCATGTGAAAAAATCCCGCGACTCACGCGCCGAAATGCTCTCTCGAAGGTTGGACGCCGTTCGCTACATGGAGTACAGCACCGCCAGGTCGGCCTCATTCGCGAACAAATATAATCACAAATTCGGGAGTTGGGTAGCGACGGAGGGTGACATGAAGATATCAAAACAGGCGTACACGGTGCTGGGGTATTTTGCGTATGAGACGGTGGCGCAGATAATGGATTTTGCATTTTTGGTGAGACACGATCAGACGAAAATACATGGGGATGCGTTGGACAGGCTCAGGCTCGGGTACTGCAACGCCGCGACATACAAGCCCTATCAACATGGCAAGGTAATCTAACTATTGATGTTGATGAATAATTATTATCAATTTAATCAACTATTTATTACATTCATTGATATATACGTGGATATATATACAGGCATCTAAAATGATCAAGTTAATTTTTACGAGATTACAGAGTAGAAAAACTTCCCAAGAATGTTAAGTGTCGTTAGAATTTCTCTGATAAAATTTCACTCATTATTGACAGAATTCCATGTTTATTCAATTAATGAACAACTCCAGGCGTTATTAATGATTCCAGGGGGCATCGATGAAGCCAGTAACACCAGCCGAAATAAACGAGGCCCTTCGACGCTACTGGTCCCCGCAGCTGGACAAACCAGGCCCCTTCAATCGCTGGTCAATGCCCAAACAGCACCCCAAGTTCCTCGCCATCTAGACCAGATGCAGTACCTTCCCGACCAAGTCCCCTCCACAACCACTTCCAAGTACATTTTTAATACAAATTTTTTATTACATTATGTGACAATATCTACAATTGAATACCCCTCAAAGACTCCTCGTGATCTCACGAAAAAATCAAAACCAATTCCAGAAAAAAGCCCCCACTTTGAGATTTTCAATTCTCAAGTTGAGACTTTCAGAGCTCAATTCATCATATTCGAAAGTCACAAGCTGAGACTACGACAACTCTCCATTTTAAATGACAAATCTCAAGTGATACTTTTATTTTTTGTTGTACGTTCACGAATTTATACACATGCTAATTTTATTCCTGTATCATGGCGAGAGTAATGTCGATACTCTAGCTTTTCCTTCGGCTCCACCTGTGATGCATGTACCGGATTGATTGGCAGTGGACCAGTCACAGCACAGGGTTCCCTTGTGCCCACCAAGTTCTAGGACTTTGGCCTGGGCGCCTGGTGGCATCTGTATAAAAAAAACAATTTAATAGTAATTGACTTGGGGGAAAAAAATCACGCCGAAGCTCTTGTACATACCCTGTATATATTGCCGCCATTTTGTGTACAAAGTAGCATGTGACTGCCACTCTGATCGAATGTGAACAATTTTCCATGGACAGCATTCTTCTCAATTTTAATCCTAGTCTCCCATATGACTTTACCCGTATGATTCAGACTCCTCTGGCACAATTTGCCCTCCTCACTCTGGGCGCAGATGTTTGTGTAATCATTGATGAGCTCGATGTCTATCACAGGACTCGAGTGACAGCTCAGGTTATCTATTATCTCGTTTCTCCTCAAGTCGTGAATTAATATATTACCATTGGACAGACCGGTTATGAGCAATTGTCCGTTGTGGTTGAAGGCAGAGCAGAGAGCTGTTACGTTGCCTTCCATTGGCAGTGTTCTCTCCAGTTTCTTAGTCTTCACGTCGTAGAGGAGGAGTTTACCCTCGATTGGAGAGGACAGAGAGCAGACGAAGGTCGAGTCTGTGGGATTGCACAGGAGGCTGACGATTCTTGAGCCCTCGTGCTGAATTTCCCACAGGGTTTTGCAGTCCCTTGTGTCGTGCAGTTGAATTGATCCGTTGTTATCACCGTGGAGGAAGTAACGCTCGTTCTTCGATATCCAGTCGAGGGAGGTTACAGCCTTGTTTGAGGTCGGCGTGGTCGAGGTGAATGTCGCTACAGTCCTTGGGGGGTAAATGTCAATGTGAGCGGAGTTAATCATGAAATTGTGTAATTTTTTTTCTCTAAGCGATCAAGCAACGGACATTTTGAGAATTCCAGTCAGGCGTTTAACATTTTATAATAGGAGAAATAAACGAAAATTGTTCACACGAGAATTATTCTCTGAATACCTCCTAGACTTGTTCTTCAATTGTTAAAATAAGACAATGGTAATTACTTTGGTGATGGTATGGGTGTCCACACTTTGATGATACCGTCAGCATCTCCAGTGGCCACATAAGACCCAGATGCATTGCTCTTACATTGGATTATTGACGTTCTGTGTTCTGTGTACTCCTCCTGCAACACATCCGAGATGTTTTGGTGTTGCTCTCTACAAATGGTGTAGCTAGAAAATCCGAACTCACCTGACTGAGTAAGATGTAACTGGAGTCTATTTTATCTTTGGTTTTTCTCTCGATTGCAGTGTCCACTGACGAGTCTCTCTTCCTCGTTAATCTCGAATCACAGCTCATGCTTCTCTTGCTAACGAGCTCACCTTTACTGAGGGAATTGACACGGCCTTTGGTATTGGTTCTTTTCGTTAATGCCACGTCTTCACTATTTTTTTTCCCACTCGATAGGGATTTGCGGTGGAGAATGGGACTAGAGCCGCCTCCTATATTTTTTATTAGACTCCTCAGGGTTTTGGGGTTCTCCATCAATGGCGATTCTCTGTGAAGGGAGAATTATCAGTTAGTGGAGTATTTTTTCGATGAAAATCGTTTTTGCAGGAGTACTCACTGAGCAATTATATAGAAATCATCCATAATTGGTGGATGGTGGGGGGTAGATCCAGGATTAACGTCTGAAATACTTTCAATCTTTGTTGATTCACTCAGACATTGCTTCAGGGCTTCATTCTCCTCTTGCAAGCGTTTCAGCTTGTTCGAGTCCTCGTCGATCGTCAATAACGTTGGTTGTGGCATGCACTGTAATTTAAGTTATTTCAACATCCTTGAACAATTAAATTCATTGATAATAACTCACTTGAAATATTGTAGCCAAGAAATTGTGGAGAGATACGAGCATTGTGTCCTGCCACTGTTTGCTGAAGTGTACAGAGTATGTTGGATTGTCCTCTGGATTTTTTATGAATGGATAAGCTAGAAGATGAGACAATTAATTAGTCTGTTGAAAGTACATTTGCTGCTTTGACTCAATTATAGACTAAGCCAAATGATCTATTCACCAAACCAGTCTTTCCACTCAGAGTGTCCCTGCAACTCGGGTGTGAGCTTCGTAAAAAACTCCTGAATTCTCTCAGGTTTATTGTTGACAGTAGCATTGACAAGATACATTTTCAAAACAGCATTCTCCAGTTTTCTAACAGCAGGAGTAAAGTGGTTCTCCAATCTTGAAAACATTCTAGTGTCCAAGTGGCCCCACAATTCCCTCAGAGACATGAGATCAAATGTGAAAATATACTGCATCAATTGATCCACTATTTTGTCAACCTGAAAGTTATTACAAGTATTGTCATAATTTTGTGGTGTATTCTTTCTGGAGGTGACAACTGGCTATTCATCTCACTCTGAATCCCTTTTCCTTCTCAGCTTTGAGCTCATTGTCAAATGCTTTTAGCGTCTGACTGAAGCCCCTGAACAGCAGGTACTCCTTAACCAATTCATCCACATATTGTACGTGTGACATTTTTTATTTTTCACCTCACTCGGCGAACCAGTGAATTTTAAATCAAAATAAAGTAAATAAAAAACACACTCAAGCCTTTCCACAACAATGCCGATGTCATATGGGTGCCATATTGTCTGATACTAGAACGACAACAACCCACCACCACTTGACCGTCATTCTACTTCTCTCTCTCTATCTCTCGCTCTCTTTTTCACTCGACACGCCACTGCAGTACGCGTGACGTCACAACTTTTGCGTTGAGAGTATTCTAGATACGCTGTGATTTCGCCAATTGAGGAGGAAATGTAGAATTTTATGGTTTCGTCAATACTTGGGGGGGGTAACACGCCGGAAATTATTCATGATTCCTCGCAGCTTGATGTCACAGAACAATTAGTTTTTAGTGAACATCATCAATAATTATTAATAAAGAATGTTCGCTTGTTAATGACATAAGATTCTGAAAATCCAATCAATTGAATTAATTAATTAACTTCAAAGGTTTCAGAGCTGCGAGCAAAGAAATTCCTCTGAAATCTCAGGACTTTGAAGGATAGATTAGACTCTATTGCTCGGTTTAGTAAATTTTTTAATGCGCAGAATGTTCACTCGATTCTTGAATTATTTTTTAACTATGAATCACTAATGTAGGAATTATTTTTATTCCTTCGAGAATATTAATATTAGACGAGTGATTCCATGAACGCTTTGGTTGGAAGCTTGCCTGTGACGAATTTCGTTAAAAATATGTAGATGAAATAATATTTGGACGTGTAATCAATTTTAGTTTGTCAGTACCACGCTGATTTTACGACAGTACCCATAAAGACTATCTTTACATCTTACGAATGATTTCCAGATGATGTAGCCCTCCATAATGCTAAAACCTCGGCGTTAATAAAAGAAGGAAAACCGGAAAAGTGACAGAATACATTCAGACAAATCCACAGTCACAACAATTTTCTGTAAAGGAAGATAAATTAACGAATGATTTATGTTTCAAAAGAAATCAAGGGCCTTCATTTTGCCCCACTTACCAAAAACAGATTTTACGAGCAACTCCAAATGTATCGAGTCACAAATCAACAATGAAAATGGAGATATCTTTATTATCTTTGAATTGTTTCCAAGCGCTATTTTCGCCTGAAAGTGCTCATCGCTGATGGACATGAATGGGATGTGTAACTGATGAAGGATATAAAATTCCCACGCAAGCCGTCGTTTTTAGATTCTTTATTAAAAGGCACAAGATTTCCCAGCAGTAGACAGTGCAGGCATTTATTTGCATTTGGAAATCATCCCTTCCACCCAATCTGCAAAGATATTGATCATTGGCGAAGGGATCTCGTTAGCTTCACTTGTAATCATCACTGGCTATTCGAGGCTGATCTTGAATTATCGCTGAAATGCGCATTGAATTTTCAATTAGCGAGCTCCACAATTCTGGGCAAATCGCTCGTGAATTTATGACAATTGAGATTGTTGGTTACACCTCTAAATATTGTCTTGACTTTATCACAGATTTTCATTGTACGAATTTTGGCTACAGTCAGGGAAAAGTCAGGGAAACTCTGTGATTTATCATTATTTCGGTTGACATTGTCGGTTGACTGGTATTTTTAGGCATTTGTTCATCTCGTGATGAAAAAAAGAAACAATTTCGTGAGCCAAGAGTTAATCTCGAGGAATTTCGTTCGCCTAAATTCAAAATTTGAGTGAAAAATGGAGACTGTAAATTTAGTTGAATCCAGGGTTCCTATGACAAATAATATACCAAAGAAAAGCATCAAAAGTATCAAACGACAAAAGAATCTCATAAAAATCAAAATTGCCTAGCGCAATCGATGGATAATTAATATTGGGAGAATTCTCTCATTCCTCTTTTTTAAAATCTCGTAAATTCCTTAAAACAATTGAGACTGTTATTCAAGTCATGAAACTTGCAGAAAGAATTAACAAATTGAATTAAAATTGCAAACACCAAAAAATTGTGATAATTCAATAGATCCTAAGAAAGAAGAGTTTTCTTCCAATAACTGACTACTTTATTCAGAAAATACGTAGATACCAGTGATCAATTAAATTCTCTCATTGAAGGAGTATTTTTTCCTCAATTATTCAGAATAAACGTCAAACCATTCTCCACGTTTCACGCCTTAATGCTAAATTCTTGATATCTAGAGGTGTAACCCATAGACTGCATGGATTAAATTGACATTTATTATTTCACAAATCAACGTCCTCCTCCTTAGCCTTTGGTGCTTGTTTCTTCTCATTGTATTCATCATCCTCCTTAATCGTTGCGTGTACGTCAGCAACTTCAACTGGTGGTGGTGCAGTAGTTTGTATCGATCCGTCGTCTACCGCAACTTCAAAACCTATGGTGGCGCCTATTTTTTGGCTCGCTTGTTTAAACGAATCCGACAGCATCACCTGGAGCAATTAACAGGTGGAATTATGATTTTTGCGGGACAGATCAGGGGGGACTGGGGTAAACGCACCTGGACGACGTTGATACACATGGACGTCAGGGCGAGGCCAAAGACGAGGTAGACTATAGAGCACATCATATATATAGGATGCTGACGGGGAGAAAAATATTATTTTAGATTCTTCCAGTGCTCGAAATAATTCTTACGATATATTCAATTGTTACGCAAGGAATTTGCGATTGACTTTTTGCGATTGATTTATTTATTTTTGTTGATTGGGTAGATGAAGTGGTGGACGCCAATCAATAATTCAAGATTGTTGACGGGAATGAACTGATTGCTTGACTTTCCTAAATCTTTAACGATAAATCTTCTCGTTGAATTAATTAATGACGGAACGTCCAAGGGGTTGAGTCAATTAACTACTCATCGGAGAATTTTTGTAGCTCTCGAATTGTTCTAAAAAAATTCCATTCGCAAATGTTGGTATCTGAGTTCAGTGAAGGGATACATTCACTCGAACTGCTAAAGAGCTAATTATTCTGAAGGAGATAATCATAAAGAACTCAACAATTTTTTTGTTAGGAAATGTCGAGCGTCCAAGGAAGGCGAAATTTTTAATCAGCGGAACAGGCGCTGGGATCTAGTTCTAATTGAAAAACTGCAGAAATATTTTGAAACAGAAAAACTGGTGAGCCTCATTGAAATGTCTCATTAATATTAATAATAGCTGAGAGCTTCTTACCATCTAGGATTCAGCATGAAAAAAAAAACTGCAATTAAGCCCACATCGAGTGTCTCACACGGGGAGAAATGTTCATTAAAAAATTGATAAATAAAATAGTACAAAAGCTCGGGGAAGTATTCATAATTTTCATTGAATATTTCTCTCCGTGAATGTTGATTATCACGTGAAATCAAGTGAAATGGCAGTTAAATCCCACCTTTGGTACAAAATCACCGAAGCCAATGGTGCTCATAGATATAAAGACAAAGTAAAAACTCTGGAAGAAGTTCCAGTCCTCCCAGATATTGTATGCAGTAGCGCCGACGAATATATACGCGAGGAGTAGTGTAATAGCGACGGAAATTGGCAGATTGAACTCATCGTCAATCTCAAAGGCTGAAAATGCTGGTGTGCCCGGTGTATCCGGCTGAGGTAGAGGTGCATTGCCATCAACATTGAGGACAGTCTGAGGAGCTGCTTGTCGATTCATCTCTTCGATCTCCTCGGGATTCATCTGGGACGGGCGACGGAATGTCGCGAAGTCGTAGACCAGTTGAACTCCCTTCATCACCTCCTGAAAGTGACGATTGAGTGGACGTATTTTTGTTACTCTTGCGAACAAACAGAATTTTTCAATGAATTTTTCAAGTATGACTCGTTAAAAATACCAAATTATTCCATTAAAATTTTTATACGTGTGGAGACGGGTGAGGTCAATTGATTACCTGAACTGGGGCAGTTCGCCTGACCCTCCGACAACTGCCAGTGTAGTACACTCGTCTCACGAATGCCCAGAGGAACTTCATTCCTCGTGTGAATAATTTACCAAAATCAGCGAGAATAATTAAAAACATGGGAATACCAAAAATTGCGTAGATTATGGTCATCGCTTGGCCAGTGGACGTCGTAGGATATATGTGACCGTAGCCTAGAACAGAGATAAAAATAATTCTATGGCTCTTCGAACATCTCGCAGCGTATGGGAAATGTAGAAAGAAATTTTTTTCTCATCTGATTGTTTATTAATTTAGCACGAGGGGGAGATCACTCGGGAAAATTTATGTGGAAGATTGCGCGGACGAAAATATTACAGTGAAAAATCTGACGAACTCGACAGAAACTTCTCACTGAAATTAATTTTAGATTTTAACCAATTCAGTAGAAAAAATTATTGCTCATTTTTTCCAAGAGAATTGTCGCACGTAAAGCGCCAGAATTTTCTAGAGATAAAATTCTTCCGATTGTTTCTGCAAAATTGGAGATTTTATAAAAATAAAATGCGCAGGGAAACAACGGAATTGATCAGCTGAAGAAATATCGTGAATTGTCAGACCAAAATTACAAATTCTCCACAAAAAACGCAAGCCCCATCGCTCACCAATAGTAGTGACAACTGTCAGACAATAAACGAAAGCATTCAGAAAACTCCAGGTCTTCTGTCCGCTGTAAGTATGGAGACCGGCGTCGTAAGCCTCGTAGAGCTGTTCCTCGAAGTCCTTCAATTTTCTCCTCGCCAAGCTCTTCCAGTCGTCCTCCCTCAAATTATGACTGTAATTCCACAAGCTGTCCAAAAAATCCCGTTTCACCCTCTTCACCCCGCACTTGTAGAACTGCTCGAAGGCCCCCTCGGTGAATCGAAAGACAAAAGCCCCGAGTCCACAGTAAATGATCATGAGAATTAACTCAGCGATGCAGCGATTCCTGTGTCTCCTCAAGATGTCAGTCTGCCCCGGGTTCTGGCTGACGTAAAATCTGAATTCAGTCCTCAAGTCCGAGGTTATCCTCACAAATTCGAGAAGTCGAGAGCTCCGTTTACCGTCTTCCCGCTTATCCTCGACGTTCTTGTCGACTGGTGTAGGCTCAGTGACATCAGCGGTTGGCTCATCCACCTTCTCTTTCCTCGACTTGAAAAATCTCAAGCACGACCAGAGCCACGAGCCCTTGACATTCTCAATATCTCCCTCGTCAGGGGCGACGTCCTTCGCCTCAATTTTACTCCTGTGCCTCTTCCTCCTTTTCAAAGCCGCTTCCATCTTCGGACTGACGTAATCCTCAACGTCAGGATCAAGAATACCAATCTCTCGCCTGTCATACTGCTGTTGAGCAATCTCCAGGTCGTGCATCAGACTGTCATTGTCGAGGGGAATAATCTGTTTGACAAAGCGCGAAGGAATACCATCGGTTCGATGATCACTAGAATTACTCTCTTTGTCCGGACGAGATAGCTGGTGAGTGTCCTTCGGCTTCTGAGGATTTGCGTCGCCAAGTCGATCGTCAGAGCAAGACGACCTTCGGGAGCGGGATCTGGAGGGCTCCTCAGGAGCTTTACCCCCTCGAGGTCTGGTGGAGTCTTCAGAAGGGGCTGGTGGCTCCTTTGGCTGCTGACCAAGATCTCCATGACGCTCTTCAGACGGCGACCTCCGTCGAGGAGCACCACCGGCTCGAGGGGAATGCTGATCAGTCTCAGAGTGAGACGATCTACGGGAACGCGACCTGTGGCGGTCCTCAGGGGTTGACTTACCCCTGGGCTTGTTAGAGCCTTCGGAGGTGGGTTGAGCCTCCGGCTTTTGATCAATGTCCCCATGCCCGGCTTCTGGAAAAGGCGATCGTCGAGAACGCGAACTCGTGGCCTCCTCCGAAGTTGATTTACTCCCTCCGGCTTTACTCGGGTCTTCGGGGGCTGGCTTTCGCCGCGGTGAAGCTGCTGAAGATGTCTCCAATTGGGGCTTGCCAAGTCTGGGGGGCACCGTCGGTTCTGAATGCCTGCTCGATCGTGTGACGTCGTTAATGTCATTCCGCCGGGACGACTCCTTCCGCAAACGCCTCGGCCTCTTCTCTCTCTTTCTCTCGTGTCTCTCAGCCTCACTCTTACTGGATTTGTCATCGTCAGCGCTTGAGCCACCGCTGCTCAATCGCTCCTGCGATCGTTTGGCACGTCTTCTGGATGTGTCTCGCGCTCGTCTAACTGATTCCGTTCTATTTTCGTTGGCAACATTTTCCGGAGACTTTGAATCATCTGCGTCAGGAGAAAAGTTGGGGAAAAATTATCTTAATCTTGGGAAATTTTTGGGGGCGAAGTTCCTGAGGGTGAAAAAATTTCAGTGAAAAATTGGGAATTCGATAGAGAATTTTCGGTAGACCAACTATCTCAATCTAATGACCAATTGATGAATTGTTTTGTGCAATAATTATCTCTGAATTCGCTCAGTTTTTCGGTGAATTTTTTTAGGCAGATTATCGTGGAGCGAAGTGTTTTCCGATCGAAATACTTTTCAGCGGAGGATCTTCTGATTCGTTATCCCACGAATTCCCATTTTTATGACTTCCAAAATATAAGATATATATTTTGTAATATTGAAAATTGACGCTCAAAAGTTGCTAAAAAATAGTCGATAAAATATTTTGTAAATATAAAAAGCAACAGTATTTTTTCTATCCAAATATCTCTCAAGAAATTCGCAATGGAATTGATGCAAGAAGAGAAATACAATTTTGTACTAAAACTCCCACGAAAGTAACAAAATTTTCCAGAGAAGTCGCCAGGATTTTCTATTAAATTTAATCGTACGTGTGGTCTCGTTGTCCCCTCGATATAAAATCAAAAAGACATGGAAGTGAGCTCCGCTCCACGATTACTTGCTATTTCTTTCTTAATTTTTCCCCAACTTTTTTCCCCTTCTAAAGTGTCATCGCTGCTCTTTCTCTCGGCAATCGGGTCAACTTTGCTGTCAACAATTTGGTCATTTGGCTTTGGTGGCTCGTCGTTGGCAAGTGCCTCCATGCGTTCTGTGTCCTCCACCATTCGCTCAATGCGCGCACGGGCCTCTCTAGCTTCAGCATCTTCATCATCGTGAGGATTGTCGTCTTGTCGTGGTTCCGGGGTCTTCTCACGTCTTCTCGCCGATGCCGCTGCCTTACGACGTCTGTGCACCGCGTAACTCTCCTCCATGCCGATGACACTTTTCGGTTT
>JAPYZM010000612.1:0-41922 GCA_030522845.1 Psyttalia concolor
GTGAATGTGAGACGAAAAAAAAAAAAGTAAAAATGAAAATGGGGTTTCATAAATCGTGGGGCTTCTTTGAGAGATGAAGAGGATAAAAAAAAAAAAAATAAAAATAAAAACGGCTCTAGTTTCGCGATTCCGATACTTGATTCTCATCATTAGCTCTTGTTCTTGTTTCTCCAACTGGAAAGATTCCTGGTGCTTAAGATTGTTTTTAATATAAAAATGAAACTGTATTCTTCACGATAAAGGGGGACAAAGAATATTCCAGATGCTTGAGCTTTGAAGATATCCTAGACTAATTATAATCTCTGACTACTACTCTTTCATCTTTAAGAGTTTTCATTTTGTTTTCATTTTTCTGGTCGAATGAATTAATTATACCACGTGATTGGAATAATTAATGCGAGAGAATTGATCGATTTACTTGGCTCGAGTCTCAAGCGATTGATACAGAGAGGAAAATTCAGCAGAGATTACCGTTCCGTTGTATAATCGTCTGGTATTTTAATAGCTCGGAGAAAATTCTCGTGGCGTTTTCGGAACTTCACCGTAAAATTAGTTTGCCCCTCACTAAAAATCGTCTAGAGGTGTGCATAATTTTAGTTAAAGATTGTCTTTTAATCCTACACAATTATCAAACGGAACAAATTTAATCTTTACTAAAAAAAAGTTTACCTCATAGCCGTTCAATTTTAGAATTTTTTTTTTTTTTGAATCTTCAAAAATAATGTTCAATCCAGAAAAATTGGCTCGACGTGATTTATGGACCGACAATTGCCCTTATTTATTGTTCCCCAACTTTCGTGCCCCGTGAGTCAATAAATTCTCCCCGTTCATTGTCAGTCACACGTTGTAACGTTTAAAATACACTATGCATATGCACAGGGTGTCTTGACTATACTTCGTCGTTCTATGGGTTTACTTAACGTGTCTACCGCCACCTTTACTTTGTCTTGGAGTTTTCTTCGTGCGCGAAACGCTCGTTCCGAGCGTTTCTCCATGAAAGAGGGGGGGGGGGGGGCATTACATGTACACACACTTCACTCCCGGGTACAAACCCCAGCGTGCCGATATAATGGGCTCTCGAAGGCTGACGGCCATCTCTCCTGTACCGGCTCTTGCTTCTGACCTTCCCCTTCGCGTCGGGTCACGTGTGCATACTTACACAGACTCACCTTGAAATCTTAGGTGTACTTGTAGTGGCGGCTGGTGTAACTATAACACCTACAACATTGTGAAAAATTAGAGATGATTTATGGGTGTTTGTTGGAGATGAGAAACTGTCGGCAATTCAACGCAAATGAAATTGCCTTTTTTCTTTTTGGATGAAAATGTCGGAATATTTTTAGCGCTCTTTTTGTTTTTATTTTGCAATTTTTGAGGCGAAGTTTTTAAATTGTTTTGCATTGAAAACGACGGGTAGGGGAAGTAAGGGGATAAATTGACATTTGTTTATTGAATACGTATACAATATATTTGGAGAAAGAAAATTGTTACTCACAAAAATATTTGTTTACGCAAGCTTTCAATTTTCTTTTCTCCCGAAAAAATCGATAATCAAAATATCACTTGGCCAGTAACTCCAGGAAGTAGTTTCCTTTTTTTTTTTTTTTCCAAATTTCCGTGAAAACATCGAGATTGCAATAAACTTTACAAGCAACCTCAGCCGGTAGACGCATTCCGCCCTTGAGCGGTAATTCAATCGCGTCACGGATCAACTGTTCCACATATACTTCAACATATCGTATTGGCCCTCGGTTTCCATTACGTGGCGCGCACAGAGTATGGGGCCTTCTTTTTTTCAACTGCATCACACGTTCGTTTCTCCTCACCGACGGGAAGCGCCATTTCTCCATCCTCTGGCCTCTCTACGTCTCCCTCCCCCGCCTCCCTTTATCGTTCCGTCTCAACGAGGGTCTCAGAACAATGCCCGGGCCTTCGAGAGGTGTATCCCTCCTCCATTTTTTTTCTTCTTCCTTCCCCCCCTCCTTGAACTCCCCTCAACTCTCCCCCCGTCCGTCCCTCCACCTCCAACTGCTTCAGACTCTCGTACTCACTGAGATATGCTCGTTGCACCTCTTCGTGACTGCACCTCGAGTACATACGTATATATATGCGTGCATATTGCTCCAAGTTCCTCAATTTCGCCTCTTGGCATGAAAATACCAACCACTTGGAAAATGATTCTTTACGATGGGGGTCTATAAGCCTCTCTCGCTACATATATACGTAACGAGCAAATTATCGTTATTTTCAACGGCTATTCAACTCCGTGGTATTTCTATATGATTCTCTCTCTTCCTCTCCCTCTCACGCTCTTTCTCTCTCTCTCTCTCTCTGTCTTTTATATGCTCAGATTTTTTTTTACATTTTTTATTTCATTTTGGGTCAAGATTTTTTTATTACTTGTTATTATTGTGTGAAGCTCTGGTTCAGCTAGTCTTCGTGGATATGTTGAGAAATTAAATTCTATGGATTTGCCGTGATCATTGGAGAGGGGAAAATTCATTGCCGAGGGGGTTCAGGTGCTACAGATCGCCTAACTTTATCCCTCGGTTAGTGTTTATTTTTCAAGGGGGTTTTGTTCATTGGTTTACTTGGTTTTTTTTTTTTTTTAAGAATTTAGGGGAACGATTTGGCGTAATAGGGCGTTCGTTAAGTGATAGAAGTATTTTCGATGTCATTACAATATTGCGATTGCCACTTGAGGAAAATTTAAATAAATACAAAATTCAGGTTGCAGAAATTGAACAAGAAATTCAATTAGGAAAATGCTGATTTAGGAAAAAAATTGGAGAAAGTGACTGACCCGTTCGCAGTACCTGGATATATGACGAAATTGAAAGGGGAACGGTGGCATTAAATTATGGAAAATTAAAGAGAAGACGAGTCATTCGGGTTCATTAGTTTTCGTGATTTGTACAGATGGGAAACTTGTTGCATGAAAAAATTAATTTCTTTGAGTTCCGACAAATTTTTTTCTTCTTTTAAGTAGTTGACGAGTGTCATTAAATGATGAAAATTTTTATTGAAAATTGACGGGGAGACGAGACATTCGGGCTCATTAGTTTTCGTGATACGTGGCTGGAAAACTTGTTATCGCGGCAACTGCTAGGTTCGGTATCATTATGTATTTCTTATTGCTTCACCCTCTCATAAAGGACGTGGAGGATTATATTCTGTGGATTCGTTAGATTATCCACGTGAGAAGAAAAAAATCAACTGAAAATGGTTTTCTTTAATTCAAGGATTATTTCCCCGGTGGGTAATAGTGAGGAGAGTGAGATTGTGAGAGTCGTTTGAAGTCATGGGAATTTCATCGATGAATGAGAGAAAAACAAGTGATTTTCATCTGGAAAATAAGAAAATCACAGGGTAATATTTTCCAGTTAAAATTCAATTAATTGTAAATATGCCAGATGGGTAGGAACGCGTGAGACGAATGTCAATTTATTAATTTCATTCATTTCTCCATAAAATTGTTGATTTATAGGGAAGGCATGATGAAAATTTCAATTGCCACAAATTCCAAAAATTCTGTGTGGAAATTTAGGCAAAAATTTTCCACATTTTATCTCAAAATATTTGTTTTGTCTTCAAGTTCTCGATGTTTAGACTTCGTTAGAGATTTTTTTCAGTCCGAAAAATTGAGGGTAAACGGCAGTTTGCCGAGTCGTGTTGTTGGGGTGCATTGTGTACGGGGACATTTTCTCCCGACGCAATGTTGCAAAATACACGTTGGGGAAGACCGCAGCAAACTTGTACACGCGCTAGGGACTCTCCTCTCTTCTCTCGTATGTGTACACTTACCACGTCTCAGTGTATTCCATGCCTCTATACGTCAGACCGACACGGGCGTAAATCCACGCGCTCTCGAGACGCTGGAGTTATTTACAGAGTGGATAACCCACGCCGTAAAGCGCTCCTGGCGCGCCGAGTGGCCAGTGTAAAGCCGAGGTAACGAGGGCTACATATTCGTGTTTTTCTGCTTCGATGGGTGATAAAAAAAAAAGAGCAGAGAAGAAAAAAACCAACAAACTGGTAAAAATCAACAAAAAGAAAAGAAAAAGTTGCTGTGATCCCACGCGTTTAAAGGCCCATAAGACTTTTAGTATTATTTGTATTTCATCGGCAGTTGAATTGATGGTAAGAGGGAATAAATGTTCGAGTGTCTAATAAAATTGAATATTTTTATCTCTCCTTCTTTTACTGTAAATAATTGTAATTTGACATTCATTAGGCCAGCGGGGGAATTTTTAAATTGTCTCAAATAGCCCCGGGTCTATTTCCATTGGGGAAACAGGAGAAGAAATTAACGGCGAGTTTCTGGTATTTTTTGTTCTTTTTTTTTTTTTCATCGCCCCAAGCGTATCTGGGCGAAAATTACCTGGATGGACGATTCTTGTTTTAGTTCAACGTTTTGCTGCATTTGTCGCGTTTGAGGGCATATGGTTTAGATAAATTTTATTCTTTATTAGGTTTTTATTTCATGGTAAAAGGAGAAGCGAATTCAGATGTTCCGAGATTGAATAATAAAACCTGGCAATTTTTTGTAAATTAAAATGTGAAAGAAAAGGCCATTTGTGGTTTTTAAAAATCAACTTCTTTAGTTTTCAATTAAAAAAATGCTTCCTTGTGGTTCGCAGTGGACAATGGAGGTGGAATTTCTCAGCAAAGCGAAAATGAATAATATATTCAAATCATCCCTTCGTTTCCGCATAATTCATTGACCATAAATTTCACTGTTTATTAATAATTGACGATAAAAAAATGTAATGTAATAGTCCACGTGTATCCATCTGGAATGGTAATATCCACCAGAAATATCGCTCCACTCCCACTGATAGACTGATAACAGGGAGACCAGATAGTAGAGCCACTCTTTGAAAATAAAACGATTGAAATGTGTATTTCTGTGGCAGCTTTAAGCTCACTTGTGTGTCGGTCTACTCAGAATCCTCAACTTCCGGTTGGATAAACTTTTTCACTCAGATTATCGAGAAATCGTCAGCGAGGTGGATACTTTAAATATATAAATACGAAAAGAAAAAAAATTGTATACGCAGATATAACTCGTGGACTTTGAGAATGTTCATGGGAGATGTGTCAGATGCAGCTCAACATTGCCAGGGAATGACACGGGCCCGACTTGGAGACGTTAAAACGGGAATGAAAATTCTCAGCTTTCATGAAGTTACTCCGTCATTTCATTTTCGTAAATTATTAGTTTTTATTATAATTTTTTTCATCCTTATTCGGCCTTCTCGTGCATCAAATGAGGCGAGTAATTATTGGGATTTGTAATGAAGTTGTCGCCACCAGATTTCTTAATTTAACACTGGGTGGGGCGTAAATGGGGACTCTAAAATAATATTTGAGTATGAGGGACGTCTGAGTGGAACGATCGATGGAGGATCGTCGGAGGTTAATTGACACTGACGACGGGAGGATATCGTCGGCGGCTGCTGCACAGTGGGGAATTAAAACTGACACGCCTGCGTCATTGTAAAATTGGTGAGTTGAGGAGGGGGGGGGGGGGGGGGGGGGAGGGTTAAACAGCTGAGAATGTTTGGACTAATCCCGCGAGGGGAAATTAAATTTCAAAATGATGAATGAAATTCCTCGTTATCATAATTAAAATCAATAAGTTGATGGATTCATCTTTTGTAGGGAGACTACTGCGCAGTCAGTTCTCACTGTTTTCTGGTGACAATTTTTTTATTATTATTTTTGGAAGATTTAAAAATTTGTGGTTTGATAATTTTCGGCTGGTATCATGATTTATTTTAAACGCCAAGCTCTTGGAATTCTTTACAAAATTTTAACAATAGTCGAAATTTTCAGGTGACTTAAAATTTAGTAGAATATTTTTAATTAGAAAAATATGGAAATTTCCAGATATTTTACTTGATATTTTAGGAGTTATTTAATAATTTGGGTAACATTGACTAGCCCGCACATGAAAAAAAAAAATGTCAAGTTTTGCTCTATCTTTATTCCATTCCCTCTTTATCCGTTTATTAAAATTTTCCGAGTGGGTGTAGTTGACGTCAGCATTAGAATTAACCAATTTTTAAAAGTCAAACATTTGCATCATTTGGGTGACGATTGACTCTTGAAAAGCCACACTTTCACTAGCTTTTACCTGTGTAGAAATCGGCCAATGGGAGCTAAAGCGTGGGATGTTTAGACAGGCGGGAGTGTAAATAACAGAGACCAAACCGGGCGGGGTGGAGAGCGAGGGGGTGGATAGGGGGAGGGGGGGGGGGAATAGAGGTGAACAACTGATGCGAGTATGGGAGGGCTTATCGATGGTAACTAAATAATCCGAGGGCATGTGAGTTGACTCTATTGCGACAACAAAAGTCCACAATGGAATTCGATCAAACGATTTATTACAACACGATCGTCACACATTTCCGGAACTCTCCTGAGGTTAAATGATCGAAAGATAGCTCGATTGTACTCTACAGTAGTTGAATTTGGCGATGTGGGCCCGCGGGGGAGATGGCGGTGGGCCTGAGGATGGGGGGGGGGGGGGTTTACTGAATATCGCCCGGGGTACTATTGGCCGGACAGGCCGGAAATGTGGCACGAATTGAATTCCACTTTGGTCGACGCTGTCCGTGAAGCAGACCGTAAAGTGCAATGGGGCGTTTGCGAGTCTACTGGGCGGTGTGTACGCGCGTGCTGCACTTTCGTTTGGCTTCTTCGCGTTTCTCTAACCCATTGATCGATGTTTCGCCTTTTGTGTTGCCTCAAGGAATAATGGGGAGGGATTTTTATCTGGTCGAGTGATGGGGATCTTTGTTTTTTCTATTATTTTTTTCTTTTCATTGACATCTGTCATGGAGTACATACACAGTGATAAGTCAATGAGCCGTCGGCAAGCTACCGCCACTATTGAAAACTGTCATGGCGTCCATCAGGATGTCATGCTTTTTATATAAGGGTGATATAGCGATCATATATTTCTTGAAAATTCAGATAAATATTTTATTTTGGAGAAATCAATGTGAATTAGTTGTCGGAATGAAAATAGTTATTGATAATTCATATAAAAAATTTCCATCGTCTGAATGGAAAATGTCTTTTTCGATAAAAGTTTTTGTCCCAAGGATACAAAAAAAAAAATCAATTCACTTTCATAAATTGCCCTCCCAACGGACTAATACTTTACGACAAATTTTTCCATTCTGAATATAACCTGGAAATGGCTCTTTTATTCAAATTCCCACAATTCCCCCCATTGTCTGAGGGGCGGGAGGGAGAGAAAGGGAGGGAAAAAAGAATTAAATTTCAAACACAAAAGCAAGAGAGTCGCAATTTATTGGAAAACAATAATGGAAAAAATGACATCATGTTGAATCGAATGCGGTCGCTGGTTGTAGCCCCCCCCCCCCCCCCCGCCCCCCCCCCCCCCCCGCGCGCGTGCGGCTGGGTGTGTGCGTGTGTGTGTGTGTGTGAAACGTACCCAGCGTCGAATCAAATACCGAAAGCATACCGTTGGCCCTCGTCACCCATGAACAATAGTCGACTGGTTTACGGTCCCCCGCAAATTTACATGACAACGCTCCAAGGCGTTTGATCCTATTGCGAGGACTGTGTGAGGCGATATGGCGCACCCTCCCCCTCTCGCATCATCCCACTGCTAATTAATCGCTTTAACGAGTAATGCTCTCGAACAAATGCCCCCAACAGTCGATAGGTCTATTTCTCCTCTGGCTTTTTGTCGGGTATTTTGACGAGAATGTAATTCGTTTTTGGGGGATTTCAATATCGTTCGACAACAGAGACGATGATCTGCATGAATTATTTGAAATTATTTTAATAATCAATGGAGAGAAAAAAACACACATTTTTCCGGGACTAAATCGCATTTTTAGGGATTTTTCCCTAGAATTCCATGATTGAGACGTTCTAATTATCTCAGTCTAATTTTTAATTCGAGGTTAAGTGAATTTGGCAATCGTTTTCAGTGAAAACAAATACGGCGAAAAATTTTCTCACTGTCAAATCATTGTTTTTTAACAAATATTTAGAGACAAGTTAATAGTCGATTCCATTGTTAATAAATCCGTACATTATGTCCTTCAACAAAAAATTGCAAACACAAAATCGTCAAATTGTTGATAAAAAAAAAATCATCTGGATCAGAGGTTCACATTCTCCTCTCATCGCAGAAAGTTCGAATGTCTTCACAAGTATTTTCCAAGAATTTCTCACTAAAAAAATTTCTATGGAGATAAGAATAAATTGCACGAATGTAAGAATTTTATCCGCTCCTCTTTCAATAAAAATCCAGGCAAAATGTCTAGGCTTTTATTTTTATCAGACTTCTGTCCGTCGTGGCATTTCTCTCGGTGATATCAAGAATCCGAGTAGAAAGCAATTTTTTAATGAACGACGAGTTGTAAAATGAGAAAAAATCAAATAAAATAAAAACACATTTCCATTGTTATTCCGTTTGCGTTTCGAGTGCCTTGAAACACAACGTCCCTGGTACCGAGATGTCGCGCGATGACTAAGACTTCTCGGGAATTACTGGAGGTACGCGACGATATACTCCCCCTGTCTACCACTCTGGAATTCTCCTTGTCGCACTGAAAAATCACAAAAAAAATAACTCGTACATAACGCAATTCGTCTTGTGCACTATGTATTATTTCGTGTTTACATAGGATATCTGAGGTACATGGAAGCCGTTGGTTTATGACTCACGCGAGAATTTAGTGTGACTGACTGAGTGCAAATTAAAAATTCTAAAGGTGAAATTATCATGCTTCTCGTGTTTTATTATTTTCTCGGTTCACTGACGAAAAGTTCAACGAATGAGAATTGCCAGTTGTGAGGAGCACATCTTGCACTCGTTGAAATTAAATTCAATTTTCTCTCTTCTTGACAAATTAAAAATAGTTAAAGGGCTGGTGAGACGCGGGGAGGGGATGGTAGGGATTGAGTGAGAAAAAAAAATTTATTAAGTTTGCCATTTTGTCGTGAATGAAGATCAGAAAGTGAAAGGATGTTCGTGACTCGGCAATGTCTGGGGCTTAATTACCCGTTCTTGTCGTCGAATTAATTAAGCCAACGGGAAATTATTTAAATTCTCAACGAAGTGAATAGTCTTACCCCGGTGAATATTTCTAACAGAATAATATTGTTATCTTTTTGGATTAGATTCGGGGGAATGGCTCATTGGTATTTTCAAAGTTTGTTATTAAATTGCCAGTTGGAGGTGGTGAAATTTTCATGCTAATGAAAAATTAAGAAATGTGGAGGCAATTAGTGACTGTGTATGTATTCTATTCTAAGGCATCTCTGGAAGGTGTGCTAATTGGTGTCTTCCGTCGTTACCCGATATCTCGGGGGGGATGCCAGCGAATCCCCAGGTGAGATGAGAATGAGGGTAAAAGCTCATCTCTCCTTGCAGTCATGAGAGAATCATTTTCATAAAGAAACAACTCCTTGGAGTATATTTACGGTACTCTTGTTACCGTCAACTTTCGTTAGGTTTAATTTACTCGGAGGCTGTGGTTATATTTCATACAGTCAGGATGAATTTATGGGATCACCCAGTAACCCCTTTTTATTGTTTTTACGCGGCAATGTTTTAATGGGGGAGGAGCGGGGCGGGATTAGTCGGTGGGACTAGTATTTTTTTTTTTTGAGTGAGAGGTAATAAAAGTGATAAATGGGAATTATCGACATTTTTGGCAGTTGGTTGAATAAATTCTTTATAAAGGATTTTTTCCTCGGATCTAATGCAGAAATGTTCAGGAGAGTAAAAAAATAGAGTTTTAATTAATTGCTTCAGGATAATTTTTAGTAATGAAATTAAAATTAAAGAGACTGTCAAGAATATATACTCTGGAAATTTTAATAGTTCTGTTAATTTGCATAAAATAATTCAACTAAAATTGACAGTTTCCACTTATGTCTCCATAAAATATTTAATTTTCAATTGACAAATTGATTGAAATCTTGGGAAGTCCACACGGAGAAAAAGATAAAATAATAATTACCAGTAGAAAGAGCTGAGAATTATGTTTAGAAGTGATCTGGGACCGAACTAAAATTCTATACATAAATAAACTAAAAAAAAATACAATTCATTTTGAACAATTAAATGTCCTAAATTTCTGGTATAAAGACCGCATGAAATTCTCGTCGGAGGAATATTACATTGGCAAGATTATGTATATTTTCGCAATGTAGATAACAAAAGCATGACCTGCATCATGCTGAATAAAATTGACAAAAGTGGGGGACAAATGTCCAATGAATGATGGAAAAACATATTCTCTCCCGGTGTATTCATTCACAACGTGCAAACTGTCGACGGTAATGGGTGGGCTGCATAATTTCTGAATGCCTTTGAGTCACGAGAGGTTACAGTGACACTTTGAAATTTAAATCTGCCACGTTTTTTTTTTTTCTCTCTTTCACGAATATCGATAGTCCTACATCCAGGCAACTTACGTTCACGACGATAACTCGTCACTGGAGGATTATCCAGTGACATCCAGTGTCAGGATTGAATTTCCAATGACTGCCCCTCACCCCCCTCTCACAGCTTCCGACACCTTCCATCAATTCTCGATGAGCATTGGGTGTGTGCATGGAGAATTATCAGACGGTTTTCGAAATTACTCCGGTCATATCTGCTCATGCGGTTGAAAAGCTGCACTCTGATATTCGCCAACGGCCCCACACAAAGGGCTATTGTAAACTGGAATGCCGGATTACTACCGTATCAAATTAGCATTGGATTAGCCGAGTTAGTTCGGTTGTCTATCTACAAAGCATCGAGCATTGTGGCTTTCGATGGAAACTCGTACTTTGGCAACTCGCAGTAGGCAATTGTCATTTGCAACTCATTATTTCAATTGGCGATTTACAATTAATTGGTTAGGTATTGTCAATCATTTTTTCCATTTAAGTTCTTTGAGTCATGAGGAATGACGGATAATTCGAGGACAGATGTTTATGTTTTTTCTTCTGAGAATTTTCATTTAAGTGTTGCAATTCACTTCATAGGTTTTTTGAGAAATCTCGAGTTTAAGCGTTTTTTGCCCCCTAAATTCCCCCCCTGTAATTTTTTTTTTTCGCTAGCCGGAGAGAAATTCTTTAGTACAAATTAGCCAAGTCCGCAGTAAAATTTTTATCAAAAAATTGCGTACATGTCTAGACAATTTTAAGTGAGAGGTAAACAAATTTTATTGCCGGACAATTTTCCCCGAGCGGTTAAAAATACAATTTTAACTGATTCTTTCACTCCATGTACTTGAAAAAATTCCGTAAAGTCGATTATAACTCTCTATTTAGTGGGAAGAAAATAGAAATTTCATAGACCAGTTGATAATCGTTTTAAAGAGAGCGATATTGAATTCAGTGGATTTCCAGTTGAAAAATGAGAATTCCTCAGTCGTTTAAGTGATTATTTTTCATTCAGCGAATGAAAATTGGTAATAGGAGACAGTTGATAATGTATCCATTTCATATGTTCGCCAAGTAAACCGTGAAATTCCAAAATCACGGACTCAGTGGACTTTATTAAACCTCCCCCTCCGAGGGTATGCATTTACAACGTCCTCTCATCGTAGATGCTCGTAGGATGTGTAGGTGTCGTACATGGCACTTGAGTCTGCACAAACGGCTGTTATCTATGGGTGAGTTCCGGGCGTCCAGCTGTGCCAGTTACTGTATGTGCAGGATGGAACCCCCTGTTGAGAAACGACATTTGACCATATAGGGTTGGAAGCTCGTGGTTACTCGATTTACTTCGTCCATGAACAACTGCTCTGATATCACAACTGACGGCTCAGACATATCAGTATGGAATTCCATCGTAATCCTCTGAACGATCTGGTGGAGGATCGAGATTACACGAGTGAATGCTAATGTTATGACGATAATAATCACAAGATATTGGGGTATTTAATTCGAATTAAGGGGGAAGATGATAAAAGGGTCAGGGGTGATCGATAATTTAATGGACATTGAAGATTATTCAGGTGCAGGTGGATAATAAATTTTTAACTACGTTACAAATTCAAACAAAAGTTGAATATTCGAAATAAAGTTTCATTGAATCTGAATTTTACAAAAATCCCTGTCACTTTTGCAAAAATTGTAATATGGGCATAAAATTTTGAACAATAGTTCCAGTTATTTTTATGGAATAGTTAAACTAGAATTCATTGCCCTCATTAATTCATTCCCTTCATTGATTCGATGTAATGATTTTTTTTCTCTACTAAAATCTGGACAATAAATTGCGGAATTTTTTTCACAGATAATTTTTTTTGGCAACTGTTATTGGCCAAGGGTTTAATAGACAATTGTTCAATTTTTCGTATAAAGGAATATGTCAAATAATTTTCCTTTGGATGGTAGTCCGATCTACATTTTTTTCTGTTTGCATGTATTATGAAAATTATAAAAAAAAAAAAGTAACAGAAAATCAGCTCCAATTTATCGACAAATCCATTACATCTCTAGATGTAGACTCACCTGGGGGCATTCCTGGTATTAATCTTTGTCAATCTTTCTGGAATCGAGGGGCGGTGAGGGTGTCAAGGCTAGGGATATAGGCAGAGGGGGTATAGAAATTCTAAAAAACATTGCACGCGAGGAGGGATTCGACCAGTGCAATTCCTCTCTTAACTTGTTTATCGTTGGATGAAAGCTAATGGAAATTGCATTCTTACCATTCGTCTTGGACCCGCAGGCGTGCTGGAGGCTTTGGCACGCATATGTGCGTGATCCCCGGGCATTCGAGCTCCGATAAATGCTCCTCTAGTTGCCACAGTTGCATAAAAAAATCGTCTCGTTCTTCGGCCAAAATGCTCTTCTATTATCATTCATTTCACCTGCACTCGACAATTCTGTTGAGATGCTCCCCTGATATTTGGAATTTAATTATTCTGTTTACCAGATTGCTGTTGAAATATTAACATCCCGTAACCGCGAATTTATAACTCGGTACAACTGCCAGGGTAACACGTAAATACGAGTTTATTACGCGTCATGGGGACGACAGGTCCACTACGTCTGCTCGACACGAGTCGAGTTATTAGGTTGGCCCCATTGTACCATATCACCGGGCATTTACCACTCTTCAACCGCAATTAATAATCAAATCAATGTAATTAATCTAATGTGTACAGGAGCATTATAGAAATTGTGTAATATTGATAATGTGATTGAACAATGACGGAAAATTATCGACTGTGCGGTGATAAATTGGGAATGTATTCGTGAATTTTGCGGACAATTAGTTGGGTGCACCGGAGGTTTGGGAAAAGTATGATCAACATGGGCTTGTAGCAATGGTCAATCTAATTTGTCGGATGTTTGAATTCGGAGGGAAAATATTTCATGAGCTATTCGTCATGATTAATGAAATACATAGATATTTTTCAGGGGATAATTTTGCAGTTACCAATGTTTGCTAAATTAATTAATTTTTATTGGTTCAACGTCAATATTATTCTAACCTTCATTCGAGGGATAATTTATAATGATTAAAAATCATTACTCTGTTCTAATTACAATCAGTTGTGATTTATACGATTTTATATTTGGAGAAGATCACTTCATAAAAATTTCAATTTTTGTTATTACGAAATTTTTGGACAATCATTCCAACACAATTAGTTTACACTCGATATTAGTTATTGAATGATTCTCCGTAGGGTCATTAAGTTCAAGAACAATTTAAGTATTTTTTCTTATTCATTGTGAGCTCAAAGAGGTGATACAAATCGTCTCATAAATTAAGCCAACGATGAGATAATTTACATCAGAAACTCCCACGTGGAGTTGCTGTGATAGTTTTTCGAGCATTTCTCTCGGAAAAACCGACCATTAGACTTTTCGAACGCGTCGTCACGTCGATAGTACCACGATAGACGGGAATTTCGTCACGCCAAATTACCTCGGCTTAACCGGGAATCGATACTACTTTTTCTCCCCCTCTCTCCTTCTCCCGCCACCTCGCACAACTGTATTTATAATATGTTAATGATCAACATTTTGTGGAAGTTTGTCCGCTGCATACGTAACATAACGTGTTATAGTCGGGCGTGGTCGATTATATTTGATCGTTCGATCTTTATAGTGCGGTTATATGAAGCAGAAGGTTTAGAAATATTATATAAAATAAAAGGAAGATTGAATTTAGACGGTTTTTCAGGTTTTTGCGGGTTAAATTAAACGAGTTTTGCGCGTCCATTGAGAGAAAAAAATATATAACTCTGGTAATCAGATATCCTTTAGATGACTGAGTGATAGAAACGTACTTTGAAAATCCATTTGGATATTAATATCGGATGAATATTTGATTGGAAAAGTAAATTTTTTTTTCGTTCTCAATGGGACTCGACAATAATTGCGCACTCCACTTTGCCAAAAATTATCATTTGGTATTACCATTAGTGCATTGAAAGAAATGAGTCAATTGGGAATTACTCATTTATCATTGCTAAAATGGAAAATCGAAGTAATTACCCTCCCTCTAATATTTATATTGGCTTTTCAATGCATCATCATTAATGATTGAATAGGCTAATGACCAAAATTTTGTGGGCGTTAGGTCTTTATAGTACGGCAGAATAAGGCAAAAGGCTTGGAAATATTATACAAAATAAGAGGAAAATTTATTTTCAAGAATTTTTTTTACTCGTCTGGACTATTAATTTTGTTCAGTGAAAATTTCTTGTTAATTATAGATTGAGAATAGTCTCCAATTCCTCTCCTTAATTATTAATTATTGATTATCATCGAATACTTCATTGACTGTATAAAGTATTGATCGAGTCGATGAAGCGGTCTCACTCAGGCAAATATTAATAATTGTGGGGGATCAGACACGTCTCAAATTTTTTATAGAAACAAGAGTTTCTTAAATTAAATCGCTTGCACGTGATTTGATAATAATTGTACTTCAATATCACGAAAAATCACATGCCATGCTTTTATTTGAAATAAATGGGAGTATATCGTGAACTGGTAAATGCCCAAAACAGTGGATCAATCAAATTTGCCATTTCTGAAATTCAAACTCAACGCAATTGCCATCCCTCCAATATTCGTATTGGCATTTCGATGTGTCATCCTTAATGAAACCTAGGCTAATGCATCATGGTTGTCAAGCGATGGCAATATTCACACACAGCCTCCTATCCTCTTCAGCCTCTAACCCAATGTATGATGCTGGGTAACAACGCTTTGGACTCCCCAGTGGAATGAGCCACGAAACTGGAAAGTTATGGGGCTGGGCGGGCGCGGGGGAAGGACTCAGGTAACAACGTCACTGCTGATATTACCTACGGTTATGTAATACCATTTGTCGTGCGTTTGGTATTTAGTTGTGAAGGCACTGGGAATACATCGTTGTATACTCGAATTGTATGAGTTTTTGGTGGGTTCGTAGGACGAGCGAGTGAAATCGAATTAAATTTTGATGGACAAAAAAAAATTCCTCGGGAGAGCGAGAAGGCTCAATTTAATTGAGATCGATTGTAATGATATCTCAAATTACAAACGAATGAAGAATTAATTAATTAATTGATTGGCTAATTGATCGCATCATTAATTTAATTTCAGAAATTTCAATGAAATTTCAATTAACTTTTAATCCATTGAAAATCCTGGGATTTATTCAATCCATTTTGTTTGCTTTTTTCAATATTTTCAAGGAATGATTGAATTTAATTTTAAACTCACTCCCCTCCAACGAAATAATTAATAATTCTGGTAATTAATGATTGGAAAATTGTTTTTTACGCCGCATGAAAAGTACATAAAAGTCGGAATGAGACTGGCGATGCCAGCACTCGGGAAGATTCGCTTCCTATTTAATCCAATATTTATCCTCGCAAATAATAAAATAAACTGCGGCTGAAGTTTCACGATGAGAGAAAGAGAAAGAGGGGAAAATGAAAAGTCGAGATTTTGCATCAAGCCTACAGAACGCGATGAATCCATAGGCGGAGTATACTGTAACGATCACCGCGGGGGCCAAGGTTTCCGGTGAAAGGGCGAGAGTAAGCAAATAAGGCGCCTTCGCAACTTGCGAATAATATCTTCCGAGATGCCGCAACCCTCCCGGCAACAGCTAAAACTTATACTCTCGGGGTCTTCCTAGAAATTGGCCAAGTTTTTTTTGTTTCTTTTCTTTTTTCATTTTATTTTTTTTTACTTCTGCCTTCTTATGCATTAAGTTATATTCGCTCCATATTCGCCTTTCTCGTTCGATGCAGGTTCCTCGTTGGGTTCTCTCATAAGACTCTCTCGGCGTTGTTTTCTCATTGGGTGTAGATTCTCATTGCAGATAATGAAATGAAACGAGAGATAAAATTTCAACCTGAACTGAGGGAGGAGCCCTAATTATCCCATGAATTCCAGGGGGGGGAGGGGATTTAATTGACATGAGGAGAGAAGTTGACGCTGGTCTCGTCAGATCCGTAGAAATTCTATTATATCAATTACTTTAATTTTTAAATTGTCTGCAGAAAAAAAAAATTACATTCCGATTTTCAAGATTTTTTAATTTACTGATTTATTTTATATTCGTTATATCAACATCTAGACAAGCAATATCAGGAAATTTGATTTTTTAAAATAACATTTATTTATTAATAAACTAAACCAGAATTAATTTCAATTTTTTAATTAAAGAATTAAAGAAAAATAATGATAACCAGAACAACAAATGAACAAAAATTTTTAGTAAAAATTGGACTTGGAAAAGGAACTTATACTGGGAAAAAAAAATTAATTTTGCCAGTAAAATATTCTTCTGGCGAGAATTTAAGAATTGAAGCATTTCATTGTGCAAGGCCATTTTTTCAGTAATTATCTGTATAATTACCTTTTCAATGCAGGAGAAAAAAGACTCACTTGACGTATAAAAAAATCGACATTGGAATGATCAGATTCAGGGGCTCGCAGTCATTTTGACTTCCGTCGTCTGAATGGACTTTCTCAATTGGCTCATGCCCCGAACTGCAATGAATCCACCAACTTTTTTGGGCGCGTCGAGAGGACGTGGGGGAGTGACATTTGCGAAGGAGACGGGAGTCCTTCTCATTCCACTCTCGAGACAGGAGGAAAATGCCGAGAAGTGTTCTTATTACCCAGTCCTCACTCAGTTCAACGCTGAAATCTTCCCTCGAATCTCATCTTGGCTCCTTAACACCGAGTCACCGCCTCTGTTAAAGTCGTCGAGTGTCCGTGAGAAATTCACCGGGCTAATGTCTTCCTTATATATTCTGGAGGTAAATTGGACCGAGACGACGATTAAACTTGCCCTCGACGAGACGTCAATTGTCTCTCGATGATGGGCTGAAGGAAAATTCCATTGTTCGTTGACATTTTCACCAGGTGGGAGGGGGTGCTATAGGATTCGGGGGAAAATGTTGGAGTTTTCTCAGTCGATTGAGGGAGATGGAGAATGCTAATTGATTGGAGGATGGAATTAAGGAAATGAGGATTGTGAGATTGACGAAAAATACTCGCTCCCGGGAATCTCGAGCTCTTCCGGCGCCATTTCCTCGGGTGCACGTATCCTGGAAGTACTATCCACATACTTTTGGCAAATTTTGATTGATTTTGTTTTGATAAAAGTGCATTTGTCATTTTATTTAACATGTCTAGGTGAAATTCTCCAGATAATTAATTTTCTATTCACAAAGTAAAGCAATTGATTAAATTGTTAACGTCTTTTTAAGAGAATTTTCTGACTGGAAACGGCAATTTTTACGTCAGTTCACAGAAATTCTGACGATTCAAGTGAACCAATTATTCAATGCTCAATTGACAACTTTAATCTTAATGAATTTAATTGAATTGTCGCGAAATTTTAATTTCTTTCTACGTTCATGAAGAACAAAAAAATTGAAAAAATTAATATCATGTCTTTGGAGTCTAGTAAAAGTATAATTTTCGATTCTTCTCCTTTACAATTCGCTTGCCGTTGAATTCACGTCTTATCGATTGCCATTCGGCAATGCATTCACGTAGTATCGCTCAATTCACTTTGCAAGTCCTCGGAAAATCGGGACATACATTCACTCGTATCCTCTCGACGAGCTGCAAAAGCCCTTTACCTACCTACAGGAAAAACGTAGAAAGTCACAAGCAGCTGTTACTTCAGCACTTCTTTCATTCGCAGGTTCTTGTTCACTATGGGTATTCCATTGTATCGCTTCCAGAAGCTGGGGAATTCGTTTCCGCGTGTGCAGGACTGGGTGGGAAGCCCCTTCTACACGCCTCCTTGTAGACGCCGACAGAGAGAAAAAAAGCCCTCTCACTGGGGACAGCTGAAAAGTTTCTCTCAGCTCACTTTTTCATCGCCTGGCAATTGCAGACTAGAAAAATTCTTCCAAATTTCATTGCCAGCCCTTGAGATTTCAGGGAAGTAGCAATTTCTCGTGAGCGAAAAAAAAAAATTCTACCAAAGACGAGCTGATTCACTCGACACCTGAATTGGGACACCAATTGTTTACTTTGTTAGAAATTTATGGAAAATTGGGCAGTAACTTCGTTTGAATTTTTAAGCTTGCGTGGAATTCACTGGTAAATCCATGGAAATTCAATTTATCGTCGCAAGTTGTCATGGCTTTTTTAATTCTCAAGCTCACTTCCAACATCAATTATCACCGCCAGCAGAATTTCAGTGAATTGACAAGTTAAAAAAAAATTGGCCTAAATTGCCAAATTACAATAGAATATAATTTTTAAATTAAAAATCAAAAAGTACAAAATAAATTCAATATTTCGTTATTTTTTACTGTCACGTACACATCAAAATTAGCATGTCTTTTTTTTTCAATAATAAATTTGGAGAATTTAAGTAAATCACTTCCTGTTAGAAAATATAATTTTTTTTTCGCAATATTTTTGGGAGAAATGGTCATTTTGACGTTACTGTGAATAAGTATATTTTAGTTTTTCATTGAAAGTAACATGACTGGCAGACGTAATACCATAAGGGCGACATTGCACAGCGCGCTGTTGCGATAACGCGCAGTTGAAAAATAAATAATTTAGCGTTCATCCGGTGTTTGGGGGCATTGATAACCTCATGGGCTTGCTCAGCATCGTCGTCTTATCTCGAATCTTCTTGGAGTCTCATGAAGTGGATAGGCCCCGGTATTCCAGAGTCAGCGGCCCTCGTTGCTTGTACACTCAGATTAGATATGAATTGCCGGCAACACTCATTCAGGGCCAACACCTCCTGGTAAAATTGTACTTGACATTTTGAAAGGCATCATTTTGTAAATTTAGAGGGTGATTCTGGTTAATCGATAACGTCTGAAAAAAATTTATTCAAAAATATCCAAAGGTACGTCTTGAATTTCAGACTTGAATATTCCTCTTCATTCATTAATTAACATAATTAACATTAATTTTTTTTGAATAATCCCACTGAAAGGACGAATTTTCCGTTGATCGTGTCGTGAAATTTTTGATTTCCAATTGCAAACAACAAAATTATAGTGTGCATCAGTCAAATTTCATTAATTAAATTTTTTTAGAGTTTAATCCGCACTTTTGCAAAACTTACCAAAACTATATAATCTTTACCCGGGGGAAAAAAATTAAAAAACAATATTTATACCAGACCAATCTCGCTCAAGATCTGTCATTGTATTTACCAGAGCTAATACCTCCCAAAGCGTACCGTCTTCGTAAGTTAGGGATCGGTCTCGGTTGCAATTTCTCAGTGTCCCAGAAACACCTGGACGGATTAACAAGGGACCGAAGGAAGTGCTGCGATACTTACCCCCCATCCCCAACCCCCCCAAATCCCCAGGTACCAGTGCTTTACAACTCACGGCGTTTCTTTCTGTCTCAAAGCAAATTATTCTTCACTTGTTTTATTACCTTACCTACCTACTCCTTTTTTTTCGCCCCATTTTTCCCTTTTGTTTCAGTTTTATTATGTACCACTTTAAAGGATCGTTAAAGTACACTGGTATATCACTGAACAACCACGAATTTAACGATCGTAAAAGCCAGGAGAAAAAGCTAATGCACGTAATCTCTCATTACTGGATCGTTAAGCGAGTTATGACTCTGAATTTGGTAAATAATGGAAAATTATATGAATTACATGATATTCCAAAAATCGAGCGATACTCACTCGAGAAATTGAAGTCGATGGGTTGTTGAATTATTTTGAAATTACTGAAATCGAGTGACAGGGACTCGAGATGGAGAGAAATATTCAATAAAAATTATGGAAGAATTTATGAAATCGGCTGGTGTGAATGGTTTTCAGTCAATTTCTATAGGAATTGAAGAGAATGAATCGGTAACTTTCTCTAAATTCTTCGGTCTTTTATCGAAAAAATACGACAGAGTCAAGTAATTTTTATGGAACGTCCCTGAGAAATTAAAGAACATGTTGTTAAAGTTCCCCCTCACTGGGCCTTATGGCCAGTCATGAGGTCTCCGGCGAATGAGCAATTTTTACCAGGCAGATTGTAGAATTTTCCTGACAATTAACAATTTTTATAGAATTTATTTCGCTCTCAATTATATAAAAAATCTAGTTAGCACAATTCTAAAAATTTTAACTGTTTCCTCATGAAATATTAAATTGAATATCCTATTCTCTGAGAAAAAAAATATCATTTGGCCGGTCAAATATTCTTTCTACAAGAACTTAAAGCGAGATTTTTTTATAACAATGTTTGGGATTTTTCCAGCTGTCCGAAAATCTTAGACAAACTTATTTTTTTTCTCGCAGTATAAAAGTTAATTTTTGCTTGGTGATTATAAAGGCCCCTCGTATGCCGACTAATTAATAAGAATTTCATTGGGGATAATAAAATCAGGATTCTCCAATAGATCTCTATAACCGAATGAACCGACAAATTATCGATGGGTGTTGCTGTGAAACACTCGAATGCTCTCGATATAATTAATTTTTCATGCATCACCGCGCATTGCCGATCGCAGCGCATTTTAATAACCCCTCCTCCACTCCCCTCCCTCGGGTACTTTGGAATTAGTAAGCCAAGGTTCACGGCTGTTTGTGGTGAGCCAATTCACTCGTATCAAATAAACTATTCCACTCCCTCTATCTCTCTCTCTCTCTTTATTCCCCCGGAATTCTCGTGATCTCGTCTTCTCTGCATTTAATTTAAAGTTTAAAATCGATCCAGACAAGTACGAAAACAGCTCCGCAGGAGGGGAAAGCGCATTACAAAGGTATGGCCGGCTGCCATTGACGGTATTTCTCGGTGTATGGTACAGTCAATTCGAACTTTAGTCGTGCTTTCGTATATGAAACCCATTGGCTTTGACGAAACTCTCCTTTCTCCTCCCTCTCGAGGGCCACTATATTAACACTTTTTTTTGTCTCTTCTTGCTCATGAATTGCTGAAAGCTGATAATAGGTAATCAGGAAAAATTTCCCTATGAAAAATATTTTCCGTGTCGTCTCAATTATCAAATTTTCTGTTAGCGCTATTGCTACGTGAATCTGGAAATTTCTATTTCATTGAGTACTCCAGAATTCAGGGAATTTGTTAATCACAAAATACAGGATATTCACCAAGAGCAATCCAGGGCAATACCCAACATTGGCCATTACAATCAGAAAAAGAAATTTGCGAAAAAAGTGTTTACGAAAAGTTATCGATGGGTAAGATAAAAATAATGCACTCGATCACTAAAATTGGACTGATTAATCGGAATGTTTGTATAATTTTCGTTAATTTTTACAAAAAAAAAAACATTCCATGTGGCAATATTTACTTTAAATTCTCCGATGAGTATTTTCTTAATATGATATGATATTTTATCCCATTTAATTAATTAAAATTCACAACTAAACATCTCAACAGTAGAACCATAAACAAAAATACATAAATAAAAAATCTTGAATTGACTGGCAGTCCAAGAATGCAACAGCCGTCGATAATTTGACGGTTCACTCGTTGTTAGCCGCCCATAAAGCCCAGAAACAATTCCGATCTCGTAATCACAATGCTCTGTAATTAATTGATCATGGTCGGAAGGGTCCTTGCTCCGCTAACTAAGCAAAAACTAAGTTCTCGGTTGGAGGAAAGGGAGAGGGAATTTACGCTCAATGAAAAGTTTGTTGGTGGTGCGGTGGCGCGAGTAACCTAATGCCGTGGAGTTTGGGCGAGTCGCGGGGCCGTGAAGGGGAAGGGGGGGGGGGTCACTATTTATGAACATGAGGAGGATGATATGTATGGTACATCTCACCTTGGATGATTTGAACGTGTTACTCGCGGAGAGTTGGCATTAGTAAATCATAGGTAGTAACAAACCGAGGAGGATATACGGTAACAGAGAATATCCAATAAATCGAAGGGGTAAATGGGCTGGGGGAGAATGCGCAATCGCACCCATTCGCAAGGAGGTGGAAGGGGGGGCGGATGCATGGACGTCTGCGACATTAATCTGTGAGGCGTATGGTCGTCTTATCGTATATGACGAGATTATTTCAATTTATAGGGATAACTATTTTTTAAAAAAGAAATTTCTCCCCGCCGATACTCATTCGACGACTTTGTACATTTTTCATGATCCGAGGGAGTTATGAAAATATACTGATACCTGCTAACACTTACTTATGAGGATTATCTGTTTCTCTCAGTTTTATCGGTTTTCTCACTTTTTTTGTCTCTTGCCCTCTCTCTCTCTCTCTCTCTCTCTCTCTCTCTCTCTCGGAGAGAAATGTTTGTCTTACATTCGCGCAATTATCCTCAGTATTAACCAGAGGGAAACGAATTATTTTTCTTCCTCGAATTAAAAACAATATTCTCAGATATTATTTCTCACTCTGTAATACAAGAAATATTTGGATTATCGTATTTCTTTTCCATTCTCGTGTCCAGTCTCAATAAACACCGCAACTAATACAATATTTTTTAATATATTTTCTTTCTTCTGTCTGTTGTAGGTAAGGAAGTTCTGGAGAGTCTTGTAATTGCGTGAGAGCGAGCAGTGGTTGGCCAATGGCGTATGTGACTCCGCCTTGAGTCTAGCCAGATCCTATCGGTAATCGCTTTTGTGATAACGAGTGAGTAAAATTGTTAGATGTTTGGGGCTTTATATTGGCGCTTACAGAGCGGTTATTGTGACGAATTGCATTTGATATAGTTCACGTAGGGAACAAGGTCTCGATGGATCCGGGGGATAATGGCCTGATTCACGCTTGGACTATCTCTTGCGAATGTTTGAATTCCTAAGACTCCCCGTTTCGTGATAAATAGCATCCACCACTGGCCGCCGACGCCGCGATGCGAATTGAAAAGCCAAGGGCCTCGTGCTGGGTGTGTTTATGCATGTGGGCTTGTATGTGTGTGTGTGTGTGTGTGTGTGTGGGTGGGTGGTTGTGGCAGCGACTGTGGGGAGTCAGGCCCTCTTCACGCCGACAATCCTGATTAATAGGGGATAATATTGTGCAAACATGGCAGTATATAGCCCCCGAGGGATTTATCGGGGATTTTTAATAAAATTGAGAATAATTGCACCACTCGCGCAATTGATATTTCAAGTGATTTAGAAGATCGAGGTTATATGGGATTGTTAAAGTCGAATTCCAGTGGACACTCTGGTTAGGGGAGAGGAGGATTAATTCCTTGGGATTTCTCATTTTTGGTCTGTTTAGGGGATTTTGGGACTTGTTGGGGAACCGATGGGAGGATGTGGAATATTTTTTGAAATTTTTTTGAGGAATTAATCATTTAATTTTTCATTGAAAAATTTTACCCATTTTTTTTGGAGAACTACTCGGAAATTTGGATTGCATTGAATTTTGACTGGAGTTTCCGGCAATTTTGGGACTGGAAGTTCACGATTTAGGTGGATAATCAATGGGAACTGGAAATTTTAGACTCATTGGCTCTGGAAAATTACTAGAAATCCAGAAAATTCGGTCGAAGGTAGTCTTGAATTTTCTTGACATTAACTCAGTACAATTTCAGGGAAGAAAATCATCGGAAATTCAGGTACTGAACATTCTTCTTTCTTCGAAAATTTTCGTCTTTACTCTCCTCAAAATTCACTTATTTCCCTGAATTTTCCGTGATCCTTGAAATTTTCTAGTTCTCTCTCCCCAATTAAAATTCAGTGTCGCTGTCCTGAAAACTATTGGCAAATTGGCCATGAAATTTAATTTTTTTTTCCATGGGAATCGAATTTACTTTCACTCGCCTGAAAATTATATTTACAAAATATGAATTTTCCTGTAACCGAGTTTCACTACCGCTGACGATACTGACATTAAATTCAATTTAGATGCGCAAAAAATAATGGATTTATTTTATTGCGTCCATCATCATAAAAAAATTGTCAACAACAAATTGATAGTAATTTTTTCCGGACTATTGAGGTGTGATTGATCGCTCCCAGGATATCTCACCGTCGGATAAATATTATGAGACCTCACTGATAAAAGTACATAAGGAAGGATGACGGTGAGACTTGGTGCAGGGTTACGCCGGAAATTACGTTGCTAGTGGATGGGGAAAAGGTTCGCTAACTGTACCGAGAAGATATTTTGCAACGGTGGAGGGATCAGTCTAACGTCTCGACCTCGTCCGGGATATTTTTATTCCATTAACGTCTCCATCCTGGCTAAATCCGCCCACCCGAGTTTTCACCGAAAACTGACATTCACCGTTGATATCTCCTCGAAACTGCTCTCGGGTCTGCCCTTCTTCCTTCTCTCCATTAATCAACGAATAAATGAACCTTGCTTGCGGTAAAAAAAAAAAATCCAAAAAAACAAAAAATACTCTCTAATATTGACTGTTGCATATTACTCAGCTGTACCCCCTTAAACCCTTGAATTTTTCATCCACCGGAGTTTCGTCGGAGTAACGTCAATTTGTTGTCTAGATTGCGGAAATTGTTAACAATGAAGGTATATTCGAATATATGGGGTAGTTTATTCAGTCAGACTCTGTGGCTCCGCACTCGCTATTCGTCAGAGCAACCACAACAATGCATCCTCGTCCGCTGATTAGATGGGCTCCATGAGATAGGAGTGTACCAACATTCTCTCCATTAGTTTATTTTTTTTTTTGCTTTTTTCCTTTTCAAATCTGACAACCACAATTTCATCTTGTGACGTCGTTCGTCTGGCCTGAAATCTTCTCGCTGTAGAGAGGGAGAACTTCTTATTAGTAAAAAATATGAGCGATTGTTTCACTAGCTACTACAGACAGTGAATTTCATAATGGTACTGAAATTTATATTATTCATTGATTTTTTTTCCTACGAATTTCCTTGAAATGTCTTTGAGCTCTAGATATTCTGATAAAAAGTGGAAAAAAATATGCAGAGTCCAAATTATTTGCATCTTCAGTTCTCATAACCTTTTAAAGAATATTCTTAGTTATTTCGCTGGCCTCCAAATGCTCTAATAAAAAATATAAATTCGCGAGCTCACATTATTTTCATTAAATAGTTTTAACAAATCGCATTGTGAGAAAAGAAAAAAGTCAATCTGACAGGAAAAGAAAAAAAGGGGGCATAATAAGAGGACAATCATCGAGTCTTATAAATTTTTTTTACACCTCGACTGATGGTGGAGAAAACGAGTGAGATAGTTGGCTTCCATTTGGCTGTAATGATTCTTGTTATTCCTCCAATACATCCAGTGGAAAAACTATTTTCACGTTATTTTGCTGAGGTACTCTGACACACATTCTGGCCCCGAGGGGTTGAAGCCAATGATTGGACAGGACTCGATGAGAGACGACTTGGTGGCCCCTGTGCCTTCGTATAACATACCTGCTGTGCAAAGAGTAGCCTGTTGGCCAGTCGCACATATACCAGGGAGTTTATAGCGGGGCGGTGGGTTGGGGTGGCGGAGGGAGTGAGCGAGGAGGAGGAAGGGGAGAAGGGTGGGAGGGAAAAAGCGGGGTTACACCCGTCAAACCAGTTTTATCGACTACTTCCTTTGGGATGAACGATGAAACAGGTAGAAGACGGCTGAAATACAGACGCGCCGTTGGCAACGCTGGTCACCTTGTGCACTTACTGTACTGGCAAAATACAGATCGTGTTTTCATTCTTGACGATAGATCCATTGGCTGGAATCCCTAGGCCAGTGTAAAGTTTTGTTATACCTTGTTGGATATTACTCATGCTCTTTGACCCCGTTGACTGCATGATATACCCCTCGCTGGTTTGAGTTTCCTTTAGCCAGTTGCTTCGTGTTTGCTGGAAGAACGAATGATACGCATGCAACCTCTCTTTCTCTTCCTCTCTTCGTTTCTTGATTTTTTTTTTGTGCGGATTCTCCGTCTTTTTCATGGACAAAATCCAGCGAGTCGAGGACTCACTCGGGTCCTTGACGTTCTGGATGTCTGGGCTTTATTTGGGGGCTTCTTTTCAAAGAGTTCTTGGTTGTTTTTTCTTTTCGCTGTTGCTTACCCTCGTTGCCGGGGACCGGGGGAAATTTTGAGGGCTTGCGCAACTGTATCAGGCGGTATTGTCGTTTTTTCTGCTGGTGATGACGGTTCATGCATGATGACTATGTTTACTTGGCTCTCTGGATGATGAGGAGGAGGGAGGACGAGACTTCTGGGGAAGTTCATTGCAGAATATAAAACAGATATTTATGGTTTCTTCTGGGTTATTGGAGGGGGAGGAAATGAAATGGCTTCGGTTGACAATAGCTCGGGATCGACGAGTAAATTTGAAGTATATTTTTTTTGTATTATGTCCATTTGTCAACTGATTGATTAAGTGAAATTTTAAATGTTCAAATTTATGTAAGAAAACATTTTGCAGTTTTTTAAAAATTCATGACAGCCTGAGCTTTAATTTTCGCTTTAATATGAATTAAAAATAATTCAATTCCACTCTGCCAATCCCGAGTTATTGTCAATTAAAGACGTTCCATTTAGCCCGAAGCCAATTTATCTTATCAGGCTAAGCTGAATCTACCGTAGTCTGGTAGAGAGAATTGTCCAGTTATTTATTATTGACCAACATATTTCAAATTGTACAATTTAATACTTAGCTTGTAAGAGGTGTCATTGATGGCTTTCGTTGTGGACAAATGCACAATCCATTGTGTAATGCACCTTCGAGTGCAGATATTCCAGGCTGTCAATCAAAATACTGAACGCTTAACACACCTTTATGACACCACATCCATTCTGTCCTTTTCTCGTACTCGATAGCTGACTGGTGGGTATTTGTAAGCCCCCTCCCCCTCCCCCCTCTCTCTCACTACACCTCGGGAATTTCGCTCTGCAGTCTTTGATTGCAGAGCTGATGTTTTCCATTGATGTTGAACCTTTGACGTTGATTACACTGTCTGCTGAGTTACTGATGGTTAGTGCGTCAAACATAAGTGTCTATCTTTCATCATTAATACTCGTGAGTCATTATTAACCCATGAATTAATTTTTCTCTGTTCGTCAAATTTACTAATCATCGCATTGGGAAAAGAACACTTTTTTTGCCAAATAATTGACTAAAAATATTTAAAAAATACGGACAATATAATAAACAATATATAATACAATATATCATATTGTAGTAATGATAATAATAATAAATTATGTTGTTGTAGACAATCAAAGTCGGAAAATTGTTATAAAAAAAGAGAAATATTAGATTAGGAAAATTCGATGTTTTCTTCAGTGAATATTTTATCGCAATTCCGTCATCAGTTCATAAAATTTATGAGAATTATTCACACACGAAGTGGCAGAAATTTCCGGCGTATGATACCATAAAAATCTCAGTGCCAAACAACTGTGAAAAATTCGAGAAGCACACTTTCATTTCCACCTGTCTACCTCCAGCCAAATAATCCACTCTCTTTATTCAATCTAATCGATTCCTTCCAGTATCATGAGGCCGATATAAGCACACCAACGGGTGCGAATAAATTCCCGAAAGAATTGAAATTCACAGGCCGTGATATGGGAGGATAATGAGAGCCAATGGTGACGCGATCGTCTGGACGGGTTAATGAGCCGCAGGCGTCACTATATTATAGGGCTCTCCCTCATCATCATCGCCTCGAGCTCTCTCCCCCCTCTCTCGCTCTAAAGGCGATTTCGTTTGCCTGACTTAGCGAGAGGGATCTTGGAATCGATCGACTTCGGCCTGTCTCGCGGGGACATCCATAGCTCGAGCCCCGCGACCGGGTGACTCATTGTCAACGATGCGGAATGACGAAAGACCGGTTTTGCAGGCGACACTTGAAAAACATACTCCAGACGAGTCACTTGGATTTTTATTTAATATTGCATCGGCCGCTCAAGAAATCTATACTAATTAATTTTTTGCTCCACTGAGCCTGTCGTCGGTTTTTTAAATGCCAATAGTGAGGATGATTGTTGTGCTGTTGATTCAAATGTCAGATTTTTCAATAACAACAATTCACCGGGAATGAGATATTTGATTATTCCTAGCCAAATATTATTTATTTTTTATTACATATTATTTGGTTATTTTAATAGCTACGTTCAGGTTATTATAGTCATAAACTTCTCTTGTGAATGGTTGTCTACAGCTGAGCTGTGAAACATTTCGTGAAAGTTGAACTCTGTCAATTGAAAATTCATGAAAATATCAGACAACTGATTATTTTTCCTTGAAACGTCCGGAGCAATTTTTGTGACAAGTCCCCGGGAGAATTTTAATTCAATTTTTTGTTAACTACTTTAGAAATATGTACTGATTAATTTTTCACTCCACTGAGTCCACTCATCGTTATTGTTAAATTCCAACATTCAGCGTAATACACGTGTTGTAGATACAAATGTCATGTTTTTCATTCATTACGCTGACAAACTCGTAACAGCGGACTCAACAATCCATCCGAAACTCATATTCCTCGTATGCAAATTAATTCATCCCGCATTACGGCCCGGAGAATAACTTTTAATGATGTTTCTAACTAGAGTGAAACTCTATGTGACACGGAATACTAAGCAATGAGATATTTTATTTCTTTTTACCTTGATCTATGGGGAAATGAATTAACACTCTATTTCTACATTTGTCGCGTCTGAAATCCACTGCAACTTCTATCATGCTGGATACAGTAGACGTAGAGAAATATTCAATAAAAATTACCAGAAAAAAATTCAAACGATGGCGTCTCGAAACGTAATCCGGAAGTGAAGTAAAATTTTATGAAAAAGTGTCATTGTTACGTAAATTCTATAATTTGGTTCGTAAAAATCATCCTCCGTCCGAGGCCCGATGGTTAGCCATGAGTTTCAGTGCTATGTTATCAACATTAACAACATGTTTTCTAATTTTTCTGGAATATTCCGTATAAATTCTTCAACATGCAGGAATTTTTCAGTTTTAGAGAATAATGAGTCTTGAAAATTCTGTTACGTTTTCCACCTGTTAGAATAATTACGTTTTAACGACTCTCGTCTTTTTTTGGTGACCAACTAGAGAATTTACAGAACATAAATTTTTTTATTATTTATCAATTATTTTAGAAGATTTATTCTTTTCAATCACTATAGAAATTGCTTGAAAACAATTAACACCAGTAAATTACGCTAATCGTTTTGTAATTTTTATTAAATATTTCTTTCCATCTATGACGAAACAGCGGTTGGGGTGAGATGAATTTTAAATAATATTTACCCCAATATATTATTGAAAATTAAAAGGAATCGCTGTAAACGGATGGAATATTTTTTCGGTCGGTGGAATCGCGTGAGAATTGTTGTAATCAACGCATGCGCCACTACCTGACGGAGCTCTGACCCGGGGCATGGGTAAATAAATGTTTACGTTACCGGTGCGGTGCACTGATTAAATTCAATTGAGTTTGGTACCCTCTCTTCACCCCCTCCCCCCTTCAGCCTACTCTCTTCAGTTCGTAATAACGCGATATGTAAATCGCGGTCGTGTCGTCTAACCGCGCTGCACTTTCCCCGATATCTCTCTCTCTCCCTCGCTCTCTCTTTTACTCGCTCGGGTCGTTCTCCTCTTCTGGATCAAAATCACCGGCATTTGCTTTTGCAAACCGTACAACAACGTTGGGCCCCAGCCGGGGTGTAGTTGGCACGGTTGCGTTAAGGCAAAGGGAGGCTTTAATTTCGAGGAGGCTGTCGTTTCAAATTACTGTCAGTGGAAATGCTCCAGTGAGCCCCCTTTAGCTGCATTCCAAATAGCTTGTGTGGTATTCAAATGAAAATTTTCCACCTTGGTGCAATGTTAATTTACATTGCATTTGGAGTAATGTTAGGGGGAGAGGGGGGGGGGGGAATTGTGAATTATCTCGATGGGGGTTAAGAGTTTAGGGTCCATTCGTTATTGGCTGGCGGTGATCTCTTGACAGTTCAATTACAATTTTTAATTTTCAGTTATTTCATTTATGGTACGAACGCTTTCCTTAGTTTGCAAGCTCACAATCGCCTGAATTACAGTCTCAATATTCATGATAAGTAGATTAAAAAAAATTTTAAGTTACAACTCGAGCTTAAGATTTTTCCCCACGTAATTCGGTTTTTTCAATGACAAATTGCTTCGATTCTGCAGAGAATTTGAAATGGGATAAAAGAAAAATAATTGAACAGTAGATTTAAAATCCTTGAGATAAAATTTTTGTTTGTAAGACCTTTCGCTTTTTTTTTATCACTTCAATTTAAACCGCAACACTCCCTCCATTCATCATCTCCTCTCATTGAAATAAATTAGCAAACGAAATTTGTTGAATTTAATTAGACTATCGGTAGTTTTTAATTACCCAGAGGTTGATTTAGTGGCAGGTCTGGGCAAACGTTATTTTCGCGAGTGAATAATTTAGAGAGTAAGGCGGAGGAGATACACACAAACACGATGATACAAAGATCGAATCAATCGATCGATCTCGTACGTAAGAACTTGTCAGACTCGTTTCTATCGAGTCATGAGTCATTCTGGGGTGGGATGAGTTGGAGAATGGGAGGGTAAAATTTTTCAAGTACCACCTATGCTTTTCGTACGTGAAATGTGCACTTCGTCGTTCATTTAGAAGTTCAGGGAATATTCAAACTATTCAGTTGGTATTTTGTAAACTCCGTTGTAACGCGGAATATTATACACTTGTATATTTACATGATTATGAATAATGGAGGAACATTGCAGAAGGAAAATAAATTCAGAATGAAAAAAATTTCAATAGAAACGGTTTTTTTTTTGTAAATTCGTTCTCTAAATATTTATAAAATGTGTAACAAATAATTCAGTCATTCGACGGTGATCTTTTCATTGTCAAAGTAACAAAATTGGCATTACATTTGCAATTGCATTGAAAAAGTTTTAGGGGATTCATTTGAATTATTGAAAAAATGCCACCGATTCCCGAAATCGATTTCCAATTCTTCATTTTCACGCGCGAACTTTTCCCAGTGAAATGCGCACTCCGTCATTTACCCAGAATTTCATGAAATATTTAAACTATACAGTCGGTATTTTGTAAACTTCCTAGTAACCAGGGGAATCCTATACCTCTGTGTATTTCCGTAACTAAAGTAATGGAGAGAAAGTGAAAAAGAAAGAAAAAAAAAATCGCCAATGGGGAATTTTTCGGCGGCATAATGTTTCTCGTTTCAACCATTAATTTCCAAGTGATGGCAATGTTGTATTGAATTTCAATCATTTCTGTCAATCTCGTATATCTGATTTACGTTATAAATTATCTATTCGGCAAATTCCAATTCAATTAATTGAATATTGTCATATTGTGTGGTAACCAAAAGAGAAACGAATCATTCATTCATTCATTCATTTGTAGAAAAGCCTTTGATCACAATTTTACCACAATTCTCATTAAATATTAAATTACATTGAAATGAGTAAAATATTATTACACTCAATGACATAAAATGAATATTAAATCAACTAGGTCTGAAATTATTTGCAAACATAGCAATTTGCAAAAAATAAACAGCAATAAATATTTCAAAAAATTAACTTCCAGGACAATTTGTCATAAAACCCTTTAAATCAGTGAGTTCTTTACTAAAATCGATTAACTACATCTAAAAAAAAATCACATGCTCCTTAAAACCGAAAACCAATTTTTTCTCAATAATCATTTTGACTTATTGAGTTATTGCATTACGCTATAACGACCAGGATGAAAAAACCTTTAAAGATTTACACGTTTTCTTGTCGCCCCATCTTTTCCCAATGGATCACAATTCCAAGGATACGGGGCTACTGATCATGGTTCCCCGTGATATTCCCTCCCGCCCCGTTAAAAAAAAATATATACATATATAAAAAAATCGCGAAGAAAAAGAATCACCACGAGGCATCGGGGATTCTGGTGCAATTAACCCCGGAGCGTTGGCATTTTGCCGGGGTTTTGTACGCCAGTCCGCCGACTTTTAAAGGCAACTGAGTGTGTCCCTTTGCTCTTGCTCCACTCCACCCCAATCGTAAACAATCTCCCATACTTGACAGACACACTGCGGCATTATCCGGCGCGGTTGGCGGAGCTGGTGGCGGAGGAGGGGGGAGGGGGGAGGGGGGGAGGGGGAGGCGTCACACGGCACGGAAAAACTCACGGCAGACGTGTGGGTGTCACCGCGCAGTCTCAAGCGACAAGTGAAAGCGTCGCAACGGGTTAATTCAATGCAAAACCGATTTACCTCGCACGACTATTTTTCAATTTTTCAATCCCACATAATTCTCCCTCCTCCCTCCTCGCCCCCCTGGACTAAAATCCTTATAATTTTTCGGATTATCTCCCGCTCGTATTCTCACCGCAATCGGCCAACACTGGAGTAATGAGATATAATTCATCCTACTCACAGATATTTATTTTCGAATTAACTACTTTCACAATTGTCGGGAATTAATAAATAAATTTGAAGAAAGAAAAAACATAAATAGATGAATTGTGTCTTTAAAATTGTATTGGGATGCATTGAAAACATTTGGTTACAGGGGAAAAGGTGGCGCGGTGGAGTTGTTGGGAGGGGGATGGGGGAGGGGATGCGTAATTATGCTGGCGTTGTTGGTCGTGGCTGCACCTGCCGCTGGGAGAAGTGCCCCAGCATCCTTCTCCTCCTCTTTCAGCTGTATTTCTTCCTTCGCCTTTGTACGCCTCCTCTCGTCGATCGCCCTCTGATGCCACACAGACATGTACACTCAATCTCATTCTTTCCCACTCTCTCTCTCTCTCTCTCTCTCTTTTCCACTCTCTCGCTCTTTCTTTCTTTCCCTCTCGCCACTTGCAACGATTAACCCACTCTCTCGCTCATCTTCTCTCCTCACCGATGCTCTGCACTTCGTGGTTTTGCTTTTGCCTTTCCCTCTCCCACCCCTCCTCCTCCTACTCCTCGCCACTTCGTCTTTTATATAGTTGCTGTATCCGAGAGTCCAAGAGAGGCAATGCACCGTCCGGAGAACATTGACCCGCGTGTTAGCCTGTTCGTGCCTTCTCGTGGTTGAGATAGCCCTTAACCGCCTCTCCCTTTTGCTGTTTTACTTGTTCGTTTCTTACTCATCACACGGAGGTTGCAATTGTAATCCCCACTGTAGGTTATTTTGGGTTCGTAGAAGAACCGGTGGATGTTTCCAATGGTGTCACAAGGAGGCGGTTCACTAGTGACTAGGGGATAATCGGGCTTTTTTGTTGTGAAATTTTGGGAATTTTTTCCCGGCTGAAGTTGTTGATGGGCTTCTTGGAATTTTTTAACCTTATTGTTTTTAGGGAGTTCTGATGAATTTGGTGGAATTGAAAATCTTGGGTTGATTTGTTTAGGGAGAGAGAAATTGTTAAGAACTTCGCCCTTTTGATGGCCGTTTCTTACGCAGTCTACGGAGATTGCAATTGTAGTTTCTACTGGGATGGGATCGGGTGAATATCCGGAGTGTAATGACAATGGGGGGCTTGAACAGAGAGGCCGGATGAGCGGATGATAAATTATATTTACTACTGGATATCGTTGAATTTTCCGGAACACTTGTAAAAATTTTTTATCTTCCAATTTCAACAAAATTCGTAATAAATTCATAAAGACTACAAATCTTAGGTTAATTATTCAAGAAAATTCACGAGAATTTTGCAGTCAAGCGTTCACTGTTGCCCTCAACCCGAGATATATCTCTCAATAACTGAAAAAATCCACATTCACGGAACAATAAATTCCTTGTACTTTCCTCAGCTCCAGTTCCTCCAGAAAACAGGAGAAAAAAAAAACGCATCGCGCTGTCAATCAATGCTCTCACTCCCACATGAGCAATTAAAATCCCCAGGACCACTGATTGGAAAAAGCCTAGAAATCGTACCATTCTTTCCGCGCATATATCAACTCAGTCGCCCTCCCCTCTACCTCCACCCGTCCCCCCATAATCTAATGCCATTGTTCTCCGTGGCACATTGAGGCGCGCGTGAATAAAATTGGGTCAAGTAGCAATTAACCTCCTCTATGGCAGGGGGTGACTGTACTTGTGGCCGAGCCTTCCGATGCACCGAATTGTAGGAGACGAAGTCTTGACGAGTCTGCTGTGTGCGAGGGCTCGTCGAGGCAGGAATGATGATGACGCGGGAGTTTCCAGTAATGGCTGGGAAAAAAATTAGAAAGAAAAAAAATCCAAAAAAAGCAAAAAAAAAATAAAAATGAGAGTAAAGAGTGAGGAGAGAGTGTCAGACGTGCGGGGACAGATGCATACACTTGTGAAAATAATTACAAAGAAATATACGTCGTGTGTGTCGGTTGGTGGAATGAAAATTTTCCACATGGTAAAATGTAGACTTGTGATTAAAACCTTTTTTTTCCATTATATACACTTTTTTTTTTTATCATACTGCATGATAGATGTCTAACGGGCGAGGAATGCAGAGATGTAGTACCGGTGAAAACGGGTTGGGGATGTGTATTCACGTCGCTAGTGCTTCAGTAATTTTTCTCAAATATTCCATATTTCAGTTGAAAATGAAGTGCGGGGAAAAAATATGTCGAAATCGTTTCTTTTTTTGTTCTCACTCTCATCTGAGAGTTATTGCGAGTGTTGGAAAAGAGGATTAAGGCCTGTATTTTGTGGATAAACGTGCGGCGACCACTGGAGAAGCACGACCGCGTGAGGGAAAACAATGGGACAACCGTGGATGGATAATCTTTCACCAGTTTTCATGTACAATGGCATCACGTATCGGGGCGTTGGATGCCTCAACCAACGTCTATGAAAGAATCCTTGTTGTTCAGTGACTTGGAACACGCCTTCCAATGTCCCCCACGGCCCCGCGACGCAATAGGAGTAACAGAGAGTTCATGAGTACAAACGGCTGTTTGGCGCCGCTTGTCCGTGCCGAGAACGCGCCTCACATCAGCCAACATAAATATTCATTTGAGACAGGTAGATGACTAGACGCACTTCCTCTGTTCCCGCTGATTCGTAACGTCGATTGTGGACACGAGAAATTAGACTGTTAAGAATTTTGTTGGAATTCTCTGGTGAGACTTCTTCGTAATTTTTATTGCATTCTATTTTCACTGGAATTTCAAGGATTTTTGTCACTGAATATTCATCATTTCGTTGGAACATTAATGAGAACTGGAAATTTTAGCAAAAATTACCGCTCGGTTCGGTAACTGGGTAGCATTTCCGACGGCCGGGAAAATTAGCCAATCCCATTGTGAAATTCACTATCTTTAATAGAAGTTATGAACACGTCTAGACAATTTTTAGTGAGAGGTAAATAAATTTAACTAATAAGTGGGGACAATTTTCTCATGGAAATCTAGATAAGTTTTATTAAGCAGTCACCAAATTTTACTGAAGCGATACGCTAATTTTCCTCGAGCTTCTGAAGTCGTAGGTAAAAATAGGCCCCGAACTAGACGTCTTCAAATATTTTTATTCCTTCCGAAAATTGCCATGCCAAACTCCATCACTGGCTCTATTACAATCGTCCCCGTTTGGAAATTTCGTTGAAAAATATAGCTCCCCCTTTCAGAAATGGCTGTCGATAATCCCGAAAAGAAACAAAAGGTTAACGGTACATCATCATCATAAGCCGAAGACATGCAATGTTACTTTGGCCATTGGATTCACATGGACGAACATCAATTGAGTCAGTGTGTGTAGTTCAACTTTCAAGTTCCAATCAAGATTGATTGCTCGAGATGAATTGGAATTTGCCCCGCCAAATACCACCGCCACACCCCGAATCACCCTTCATCAATATATAAACATTCAAGAGTCACCGTGAAATATATTCTCCCTCATTCTGGATTTTGATGATCCCCTCGTTGGGAGACCAAAGTTTTTAACGATCCACCTCCTTCACAACTTTGTTTTTTGTAATTCATCGGTGAATCTTTCTAGTAATCGCTGGCATTCATCGCTCCTCGATTTCTTCTGTACCACATCTCTCTCCCTCTTCCCCCTCTATCTCACTTAGTCTCTCTTCATCCTCGATTCGACACAGACTTTGCTGATGCTCGATTCGAATTCGTTAGCAGTCGATTTTCCATTCGCAGTTGTAAAGCATGTTCTTCATCCTCTCTCGATGCGAAGCGTACCGCAGCTAAGCAGGTTAAGCTCTCGCTGTGGAAGCGCCCGAGAAATTTCCATGACTCTTGCTTCCGATGAATTCACAGGAGGAAAAGAAGAGGAAAAAAGAGGCGAAAAAATCCCGTTATCACGAAACCTCCACCTTTTCTCCTTTATCATATGCAAGGGTGAATGAGAATCTGTCCGCGTACGAGACCGGGCAAAATAACTGTGTCACAAGTGTCAGACGAAGTTACCTAGAGTTGATATGAAAATAAACAACCGTAGAGACCCAATTCGTGGACATTTATCAATAGTTGACTGTCGTCAGAAAAGTGCATAATAGATATACATCAGAATGCCTTGATGGAGTAAAATACAGCAGTGGTGATGCATATGGAGGACATTTGCTGTGGTCTACTCTCGATATTTCATTGTTGCTTGGGCTTTCAGTGTTGCTCATGTATCCGTTGAAAACCTACAGTTTAGAACATGCCGACGTTATGCTGTTGCAGTTTCTACTCACTCAGCCATTTGATGGTACAAAGTCATTTGTGAGGTAGAGAGACCAGTACGACTGTAACTGTTCTGACGCCCCCTCTGTCTCTCTCTCTCTCTCGCTCCCTCGCCCTCTCTCTTCCCACCCCAGCCATCCCAACCACCCACCGACAGTATTATAACGTCACAAACGTCTGTAATGCTGCCTCGTCGGCTACTCCGTGGGATCAATGGACGCACAGTGACAATACACCAACGTCTGCTCAGTTTGCAACAGTAGTGTTGTCATGACTTGCCACGAAAATCGATCCTCACTCAGCTTTCAACGACTCGAATACATCCTGCTGATACGCTTTCAAGCACCCACGATGTGGACGATGAAGCACAGTGTTTACTGTACGTGAAAATATGTTGCAGGTTGCCATGAGAGAAAATAATAGTATTGACAAGGATTTACTGGGTACCAGACAATATTTTATTGTCAATTGGAAAAAACAGAAAATTACTGGATTAATTATTTTGCTCTTGCATTGAGGGAATAATGGCTCTGGTCGGTTATAGAGGGAGGAAATAATCGAAGAAAAATTGCGATATATAGTTTTTTTTCAATGGATTTTATTATGTATGCAAGCGGAAGGTCTATCTTTCTCTGATGAAATCTCCACAGCTGAGTAACACTAGAGAGAGTTTTCACACTCTGGACCCAACTAACAAGGGCCCTTTATTTCTGGTTCTTTTTCTTTATTTTCTAGCTGTTTGTCGCTTATTCTGGGGTTTGTAAATACTTCTCGTGCTCACTCATTTCTGAGATATACCGTCAATTAAGATCTCAGCATGTCCTGATACAAACCAAACACAGTTTAAGTAATATACTAATTTTTGGATTGGTTCACATATTCCAATAGGCTTTTATTATGTTTTTATTTTCTTAGCTGAAAATATTCTTAACTGTCAGCATGAGTCTTCATCAATCCATCTAGATTAGGTTAGACCTAGAGTTTGAGGGATTGTGAGAACCCATAAATTCTGGAATTGATGACCCATCAAGTCCAGTGAAGAAATTCTTGTTGTCATTGCTTGATGAATACATTCATTGTGGATTCAAGAGTATCAGCAATTGAGCTAAAAAATGTGTGTTAATGACAAGACATTAGACTGTTCAAAGATTTTGCCTGAATTTTCCGGTGCACGTCTCCGAAAGTTCTCTAAATTACCAGTTTTCTACAGTTCTAAATTACATCATTACCAACGCAAGGATCACCTCGTGGGCACTATCAGTCATGATTTCCAATCGATATCAAAGTGGCCACTCAAATGTTTTTTTTTTGCGAGGCAATTCACCTAACAAGCAATTACCAGAGCTTGGAAAAAAAGAAGCAGAAGAAGCATTAACGCAGTCACGTTTCATGTGTTATTGGCACATGTTTTGTATCATGAAACGATCGAAACTGCTGGTACAGCACACGCCGTCGTCATACAGATGTGCTTCCAGCATCTGCAATGATACAAGAAAGCAGAATTGTCAAAGACAGTCTGACGTTTATTGAAAAGAAAAGGAGAATAAAAAAAAAACGAAAATGTCAGACTCCGTTTGTATTGTACCAATCAGTGTCAAAGTGCAACAACAGTTTTGATGTCGTACTGTTGAATCAATAGGGACAGGTATATTTGTCAGTTACTGTTGTACATATGACGTTATGTGCCCCATAATCGGGCGTTTAGTGTATGGGGCCAGGCTCTTGACACACTGAGTGATCAAACATAGCGTGTTTGTAGTACCATTCACCTGCATCTCGCCGACAAATCTGTCTAACTGGGTGAATCAAATGATGCGCTTAGTGATTGGTCCCCTTCCTCCACTGCCCCTCTCTCAATACACCGGATAACTGAGATTTGATACAATAATGTGAGCGAGCTGCGTTAGTTTGCGCGGAGGTCTGGCGATTGTTGAACCAGAAATACCCATCAAACAGTGACTAAACTGGATACATCAATTTTGCTCAATCTCCATCTCCCCCCTCCCCGGGGGGCGGGGGGCTCCCTCACTCGGCTGTTGAAACTGGTCGAAAACCCACCTTCGAACTTTGCTCTTAGACTACTCCAAAGAAGATTACTCTCTCTCGCCCCTGTACACATTTACCGGGAATTTGATAGAAGTTTTGAGTTTATGTTTGTCGTTCAACTCTTCTTCGCAGTCAGCATCACATCTCTCTAATCCTTTTCGGGTAATTATGGCTCAAGTTTTATGGCTAATTGAGTTATCTTGATAATTAAGTTGACAGTAAATAACTGAGAGCTGTTGGAGTTGATCTGGCCTTTTCATGGTTTGGTTTGGTTACATGACGAGAAATAATCAGTAAAAATTATGAAATAATTTTTCTAGGAATTGACGGGAATTAATCTGTAATTTTTGGTAAATTCTCCGGTCTTTCAGATCGGTCTGAAGGTATAAAATCTCACAGAAATTCTAGGAATTATTGTAGCCTAGAACCTAAAATTCTTTGATGTTTAAGAATTTTGACGGAACGTTCCAGAAAAATTCAAGAACATGTTGCTAAAGGCTCCCCTCACCGGAACTCATGGCCAGCGATGAGGCCTTGGACGGATAATTACTTTTTACGAAACAGTTCGTAGAGTTTGCGAGACGATTGACATTTTATAGAATTTTATTTCACTCTCAGATTAAATCTGAAAACGTAATTCTTAGATTATTTTGCTGGTAATTTTTATTGAATATTTCTCTGCGCGTAATGATTTCGAATGAGGACCCAATGAGGTATCAGTTGCCTGATGAATAATGTCATGTGAGGTCACAAGAATTATCTGATGTAAAAAATGACCGTCGGAAGGAGGGCGGTGGATCTCAGCATGTTCAACAAAAAATAGAATGAGGTGTCTAGGAGTTGGATAGCTCAGTCGGTTTGATTTTCCGTCCGGTAATTTTTTTCAGTAAAAATTCCCTGTCACTTTTACCTCAAAAATAATCCCGGATCCCGTCCAATTCATTTTCAATGCCATCCAATAAAATCCTGTGGCGTCACAAGAATATGAAACACTATAAAAAAAATCCCTTCGTTGTGTTTTACGGGCCAAGTTGGGGATTATTAGAGAGGGACGTGTAATCAGTGGTCTCTCAGTGGCTTTAGAATGGTCATCCTTCAATCGTTGCTCGTGATGGAATTAATGAGCCGATGAAATCGTGAATATACAGTGGGGACGACTTTCTCGCGGATAAGAAGTGAATCCCCTTCGCACAGTCGAGTGGGGGAATGGGGACTCTGAGGGCATAAATATTCATTACCACAGAAAATGTATGTTCAATCGTGGGTCATTGAGGTCTGGTGGCGAGAGGTTTCTCGTATTCAATGGAAAATTGTCGTCTATTTTCCGGCACGGTAGTGTGTTGGAGGAAAAATAAAAGGCGGAATAGAGGGATTGAGTGAAAAAGGTGGAGATTGGAGATTGTGCCATGTGAACGCTCGTAAATTGGTACGTTTAATTAAAGCCGAGGCTCGAATAGAGACAAGAACAGTGGTTGGTGGAGCTGGCGGTGGGGCGGCAGCCGGGGGGGGGGGGATCGCAAAATGTCAATATCAAAATCGAATTCTCCATTCGGTGGGGTCCAGGGGAAAATAGTGGAAGGGGCGAGGGGTGTGGGGTGGGTAAATCCACTGCTGTGATTTGGCTCTTCTGTGTATAGAAAATTGCACATTAGTCTGTGTGACCGCATATCCCCCACCCCCCTCCACCTTCGTTATCCGGCGGATATGGTGGTGGGAAAACAGTGACGATAAACTCAATTTTCGTACACATGATTGGAGAATATGTTTCACGGATGATGGATTTGTCATTTGCAATTGGCTCGGTAAACTTTCAAATGTGCTTTTATCGTTGAGGGGGGATTTTGTTGTAATGACAACGGGAGATGACTTGTGTGATGTAATTTATGCGGGAGGGGTGGTGGACGTCGTGGGGAAGGGGAAAGTGTAGGCTGGCGTAATGGAGGATAGACGGGATATTTGGAGCATTTGGATATATCAAAAAGCGCTTGGGCACGCAGACATTAGCATAATCATGGCACTCCACGCGTATTGAAGATGCCCATGAGTCTTGGCACACTTTTCTCCTCGCCCACACTTCTCCTCGTGTTGAAGAATTATTATTCGAAGGTGTTTGGATGTAGCCAGACATCAGCAGAATTTTGAATGTCCACTTGGGAGGCGAATCGATAGCTGGAAAATTTACAACTTTTACGGTGCTTTAAAGGAAAAAAAAAATAACATTGAAATTGCATTGGATTATTTGAAGAAAAAAAAAACATTACCGTCCATTGGCAGGCGGAAATTTTCAAGCTCCTGTTCACTTCGTGGCTCAGGCCATTTCATTTTAAAAATCAATATCTCATTCGGTATGTCAAAAGTTTTTAAGCTCAGACGAAAATTAAACAAATCCCAAGAGTAATTCCCCCTGAAATTTTGTGGACAAAGGAGGTAAATCTGTTGCAGACTACTTCCGCTTACTTTCAATTCTGATATAATGAATTTATGAGTCGAGGCCTCTAAAGTTTAATTCCACCCGAGTTTCTGCGAGTGGTTGAACAGTCTGTGCATTACGTCAAGCGGATTTTCATCACTGAAAATTCACTCAATCCCCTCCCCTCACCTCCCTATCTGGCCCACTGTTCTTCGTATCTACATAAGACACTGCCTACATCATCGAGATTAATTTTACCTGCAATCCAATTTTCTCGTATTACAAATTCCTCGCGTGAACACAAAAGTACAGCACTAGTTAGAGAGTATATCCACCTGATATTCGCCGCGTGTTGGCCAACGGGAGTCTCCCGGTGGGCAGCGGGGCCAGGGGGGAGGGGATTGAGGAAATAAAGTTTGGAGGGTCTAGAAGTTGGAACGAAGTCAGAGGACATTAGGGCGTGTACTTGTTCTC